>PVIY010001607.1:0-146330 GCA_004026745.1 Myrmecophaga tridactyla
ACTATTCCTGGTGACCTTCAATCTTGAAGTGCAAGAGTGTATTTTTCAAAAATAATTCTTTAAATGAGTCTGCTGTATCGTCACAACCAAAAACATTGTGTTTCATTTTCATCCATATATGAGTTTGACAAATGTGAGTCAGGGATGTGTCAGAACTCTGGGAGGTGGCCTGAATGGTAGCCTGTTCCCATAACCTGCAGCTAAATGGGGAGCCCTGTGTTCTTGGACATAGGCTGTTTCTGCACCTCCAAAAGCAGAGTGCATCACGTGGACCACGACTGCCTCTTGCCCTTTCTCCTGAAGGTTTCCTTCCCTGAACAGTGGGTCCTTTTGTGTTGAAATCCATTGGTTCATTGGTAGTATGTTACGTGGTGAGAATCAGAATCTTTTCATATGGTGAGATTTTTAAGAAATGATCTTTATTTTTAATTGTTCATCTAGACATGCCAATGAATATTCAGGCCACATTTTGAGCAAAACTCACAAGATTTTTTTTTTTTTCAAACCTCACATTTGTACACAAAACGACATAATTTTAAGGGTTTGCTTAAAAGAACAAAGCGTAAGAAATAGTGAGATACAAGCTCATAAACCAAATCTAAATCAGTGAGCAGATCTGATGCAATGTGAGAAAAGGTTATGAAACCAAGTCTGGGTTTTGTAGGAAGCGTTATCTGAATAGAGTGTCATGGGAGGCTCTCCATGCCCCTTTGGGGGAAGCCTTAAGCAGGTAAGAAAAGGGCCTGTTTTTTGCAGAGTCTGGAAGGGAGTAGTAGGGAGGCCACTGTCTCGTGGATAAGGTTTTGACTAGTCACTGCGGCTGCTGAAAGGAAAAGTGGCCTTTGCTACGAGGCTGGGCAGTGATACAAATTCTCTCATTTAATTTGATCATAGTGTTACCATTAGCTCACCAAAAAATAGCCCTTTGATTCCTTCTTTCTTAAGCAATGAAAATAAAACTAGGGAAGTCAATTATTGGTCCATGGACTAGGAGAAGAAGAATTGTAAGGGTCAAGTCCAGGGGTAACCCAGTGGCTGGCTGTGTTTTAACTAGATATCAGACTCTCCCTATCTAAATATTGCAAATGAGCCACTAACTAGTAATGGTGGTGGGGGGTGGGGGGCAGAGGTTTTTACATCCTTTCTTTTCTTCTACGAAAGAAAGAGGAACTTGAGGGATCTCCGGATGATTGAATGAAGGAGACAGATGAACCTAATTCATGCATCATGTCTCTTTTATTTCAGACTTTCATTGTTCTCGTATCTGCTTCATAAGCTTAACCATTGGATACTGGGTAGTTTTCTCTGTGACTTCTTCAAGACCTAATTGTAACAGCAACACTTTTGCCCTCTCAGTTTGGAGCACTAATACCCGTCTTATTTATTTAAATTAGAATGTCATTATAATTTAAACGAGGTCCATTGAGGTGGAGTTTCCATAGATAAAAGAATGTCTTCTATCTTCACATTTTCATCCCCAGTGATTTCCTTCCTTGGTTTGATCTCATGGACATTAAAAATAGACTACTCAATAGCCCTTCTCTGCAGCATCAAACCAAGGTAAGGGAGGTTTGAAAGCAAGATTCCATCCATCATTTTTTCTTTTGGGGTCTCACCAAGATGAGAGCTTCAGGGTATTAAAGTGATAAAGAAATGTCTATCAGTTTACGGTTATTATTACAGAAAAAACAAAGTTCGTGTTAAATTTTTACAACTTCCTTTCTTACCCAAATCAGTAATTTCAATTTATCACCCACCCATTTCATAAGGTTTTCACAAGTTTCTTTAGCACCATCTGACAACATCTCTCTCTTTTTTTTTTTCATGGGCAGGCACTGGGAATCGAACCCGGGTTTCTGACATGGCAGGCAAGAACTCTGCCACTGAGCCACCGTGGCCAGCCCAACCACTCTTAATTTAATGAAAATTAATGTAACTGACTCTCTAAAATTTCCCCCTTAACCTTAATTTGGTGAACCTCAGTCTCTCTACAGGAACTTATTACAATCCAGTCAAGTCTCTACCGTTTCATTTTAAGTGTTAGGAGAAAAAAATAAACCAGTTGCTCTTGGGAAATGGGATTTAGCTGTCATTCTATCAGGCTTGGGAAACAGCTTGATAGTGGCAGAAAATCATTATCCCTCTACCAAATTGTTTATGGGAAAGAAAATGGGGTATCGTTAATTTGCTCCTAACATTAGTTATGCTAGACCTTCTAAAGAAAAGGTTCAAAGTGCAGGGTTTAACAGACTAGAGAACACTGTAACAAATTGATTTTATAGGCAAGTATATGCAAAAAAAAAAAAGGCAAAGGAATTCCAAGGTGCCCAGGCTAGCTAGAACTGTGATTAACCATGTCAGTGAAGGTAAAGTCTTTTGGAAAACCAAAATATTTTCTTTACTTAAATAATGGTAGCTTTAGCTAGACAGCTGGGTAATTGTTCACACAAAATTAAGGAAAAATAAAGAACCAGTTACTATTAACACCAAAGAAATGGACGCCAACTGTAAACCAAAGTTACTTTGGTACTGTAGCCATAACAGACAAATGTGTGTTGCGGGAGCAGGGAATTCCCCGACGGCTGGATGACAGCGCCACAAAAGGTTTGAGGCCCGCTCTGTCTCTTGAGAGGGAGACACATCGCTGTGTTCCATAAACACACGTTTATCTGTGTTTGAAGAGAGATCTGTGAAAAGAGGGCGGGCCCGCGGCTGCACTGCCATGCAACTTCAGGCTTGCTGAAGCGTCCTGGTAAACTGAGGAAAACCTGCTGGGTGCCAAGGATTAAACATCAAGGTCTCAAGCGGGCGGCACATGAAGTTTGTGGAATATCTCCTCGAGGGCTTTATTCAGTTTTGGTTTGTGACCTTAGCTGCAAAGCAGAAAGAGGGACGTGGGAAGGCAGTTCAGAAAGATATCTGTGAGGACTTCGGAAGGGGCAGCTTTCAGAAAAGTTAAGGCCTTTTATCAGCAAACAAAATAGTATATTAATAAACTCTATACCATATTTACAAATGCATTCTCTTGCATTGAAACTAACAAGAATCTGTTCACAGTGCCATCGTTTATCTAGGTAGCTATCCCATATAATACTCATGTATTTTGGCATGGGAATCAGTAGCGCTCGGTATTTACAGACCATGTACACGGGAGAATATAAACACGTCGCTGAATCTGAGTTAGCAGTCAGCTTCAGACTGCCTAAGGGTGCGAAGGAATGAACTCTACAGCACCTTCTCCTGGGACCGGATGGGAAATGCGGTTTCTTAAATCGAGAAGATGCCAAATCTCTGACCCCAAGTGGCGGAAAGTCGATAAAACAAGGATTTTCCCCTGTTGCGTTTGGGCGCATTGAGTAAAATCTTAGTCCAAAGTTTTAGATCCACTGTCTAGTGCATAAAATAGAAAAGTTAAAAAGATGTATTATTATCATTCTTATAATAATAATTATTATTAAAATAAAAGGTACTTTCCCGCGGGCTCTCACTCGTGCTCTTGCACGAAAGCCCAATGTCCTCGGAGCTCCCATGTGCTGGTGTTCAGTGGTGCCAGTTCGGTGGCAGCGGGCGGACGCTAAAATGCTCTGACCTCACAGCGGGACTCGGGGCCCGGCGGCCAGGGCACAGCACCTCGCGCTTGCTCCCCGCTCTTCTCCGGGGGTGGCGAGCCCGCCCCCGGAATCAGCTCCCACTTGGCTGGATGAAGCTGCTCGTTCCAGCAGCCGATGCTGAGGTGACAAATGGCTTCTGGGCGCTGGGACAGTGGAGGGTGGCCGGGAGGGGGGGATTCGAAAGAGCCCGAGAACGGAGCTCAGAGCGTGGCGGGGGGCGTCGGCGAGAGCCCCTCGGAGCCGGCCCCCCTCTCGGCCCCGTCTCCGGAGGGCCACGAGTCCCCAAGGCGGGTCGGGCCCTCCGGCGTCTCAGAGCAGCGCCGGGCGGGGCGGCGCTACGGGGCCTCGGCCCCCGGTGCGGTCAGCTCCCCGGTCTCCGTTCCTGGGCCTGCGTGGTCCGGGCCGCCACCCCCGCTGCTTCTGGGCTGCTTGTGCGACAGGCTCGTCCACTGGGCCTTGTTGCGCGCGAGGTGGCCGAGCATGTTCTCAGACAGGGGGCTGTGTCCCGTGAAGCGGGCCCATTCCCGGAAGAGCGGCTCCACGATGTAGGTCATGAAACCTGGCCGAGAGGCAAGGCCAAGGTCACCCTGGGGACGGCCAAGGCCACCCTCTACCGCCCGGGCTGCCAGCTAGGAGAGCCGTGGCCACCACCTGCTGCCCACGAGCACAGGACGTGTCACCTCGGGCCTGTTGCTTAGCCTCTCTATGCCTCAAAGCCCTAAGAACATCCACCCCATAGGTGGTCACGGCAATTAAATGACTTAGTACCTGTAACATGCTCAGAGAGCTCTTGGCCCACTGCAAGCACTCAATGACTATTGGGTGATAGTTTTTGCAGAGGGAGAAAGATATATAAACAAAAATGTTAAAAAAAACCCTCTGCTGGAACTAAGAGTGGGTAGCGGGTGGGCAAATGACACCAGGCTGGGAGAGCTCACCGATTTAGATTCTCTGAAGAATTCACCCAATTACCCTATAGGACATTATAGCAAGAGCTTAGTTTCATAGCTTTGTCTTTAAATTTTGTTAAACAACTGAGTTTAGGCAAATGAAAGTTCATTTCAATACAGATTTTGACCTGCATGAAAATTCCTGCATTAATGGCTAGATTAGATAGTTTGATATATATTCTCTGTTTGCATGCCTGCGCTATGAGCTATTTTGGACTTGTTGCTTTCTAATCATGTTTCACTGTTAATGTGATTTCCATATTAAACATGGTTTGTTAAGCAAAAATAACCTTCTGACTAGGTCACTGGAATCACCTCAAATGCAGACTCATTTATACTTTATTGTATTTCCTTAAAATGTAGGTGTGGGGAGAAAAGGCAAATGTTTTTCAGCATAACAAAATCTGTCAACCGTGAACCTATGTGTTTACATGCATGTGAATCATAAAATTTGATTTGATCCTGTTTTTATTGGACAAACAGCAGATGCTTGACTTTTGGTGATAATACAGAGATAGGAAAGAGATGTAGCATACAAAATGCTATTGTCTATTTCTGTAGTATTTCATCTTAGGTGAAATATGATTTAAATATTGTGAGATCATTTTAGAGAACCTGTATGTGAGAAGGAAAGATAGATTTTATCTGTATTTCACATATTGATAAAGTTATAGAGGGAGTCAGCAAATACGGATTTCATGTTTTCCGTAATATTCTTGAATTTCCTTCATCTCCTTCACAATCGCTATATCTAATCTCCACTGTCTCTCACCTTAAAAGATAATAGATATGTAAAAGGATAGTTTGCGAAATTATACTGTTCTAATGTTTGAGTAAAGTATCAGGCTTACTTTAAGGATTAAAAAGTTACAAATCCAACATTTAAATAAACAACTCACTCTTTTCTTGAAGTTAGCTTCTATTATTATAAATACTTCATCTGTATTTATACTTGTCAGTTATAAAAACGTCTTATCCTAGATAGGAAAGCCATCTTAAAACAGAATATTTGAGGCAGTTTTTCGAATAAAGGAGAGCCTCCTTATTGTCAGATTTGGGAAGCCATCCCATAGATTCCCGGTTGTTATGCCAACCTCCCTCTTCTCAAGCAGTGAGCTGACTTCACCTGGCCGGGAGGGCTTTCCTCCTGGGGGGTGGGGAGCCGGGGGAGGGGGTAAGAAAGGAACAGAGACCTCGGAGTAGACATAGATTGAAGGGAAGCTTCTTTGTCTTCATTTTTAAGAAATAGATCTCGCCACTTGGATATTCACTGAATTTAATACCTCCTTTTTGAAAATGCAGGATTTGGTAGAAAGAGAGGGGTGGGGGGCACAGGCTATGAAGCCTCAGTTCCGCTTGGTGCAACTCGTACTCACTTGACACCCATCCCATGTTTAAAACAGGTATCTATGGTAACCACAATTTCCTGAGCTGAAGATCAGAACATATGATCTGACAAAGTAAGTGTGTTCTCATGACAACAGGACAGAGTATCTGAAATCAGACCGGTCTTGCCAAGCCAGGTCATGTGCTCAGCAATGCAGCTGCTTTTGCTGGGAGTTCAAAATGTCTTCATCAGTTGCCTGACCAATTTTGTTCTGGGCAGCATGCATCAAAGTGGGTCTCAGGATTAGGACTTTGTCCAGGATCTATTTCTTTCAAATCACGTCTACAGGACCTCCACAGCTGAAGCAACCTGCTAGAAACGCCTGGATTCAAAGAGGGTGGGGTGAGGGGCTGTGTTGCTGCTGAATTTAATCTTCCCACCCTTTCTTCTCAGCAGTTCTCTAGCTTCATTTGCCCAGGTTTCTATTTATTACTGAACCCCCCTGCACCTCCCCCTTTTTTTTGTTGGTGGAGGAATCGGTTTAACTGTAAAAACAACATAATACTATTCAAGGCAATTTGGAAAAAAATGGATCACCAATAATCTCATAATCCCAACATAATTATTTTTAATATTTGTATATCCCATGCGAATCTCTGTAACTAGATTTATTCTGTCTCTATTGCTTTAGGATGATTTTATGACTCTGTTTTTGGACTATGGATTAGATTTCATCCTCAGGGATGGCAAGCATGTCATTCTGACTTGCTGTGGTTTCTTAAATTTCAGCGCCTCCTTTAGGAAGCTCCCTTCTTTCCCAATGTCAAGGCGATAAGCCTTGATTGAGTCTTGTAGGAGTCTCAGCACAGTGACTGCATTTTGTTGTTTATGGTGTGTGTGGGGAACAGGACAAAAATACAAGTGGGGTGCGTCAGGGCCACTGTGAATAAGGAAAAAAGTTAGTCTAAAATCCTGAGTTTGGTTTCACTGGAAGGGACCTGCAAGGAAAAGAAAGGCTTGCCTTAAATATACGTGGAATTGGTGGAGTGTTTTAAGGAGTGATGGAAATTCTTACCCGATTAAAAATATCTCCTCCACTTAAGTGCCTAAAATGTTCAGTGTTTGATTTGCTTAATGGTATGAGGCATAACTCAGTTTGATAAAGTAATGATTCTTTTGGAGGAATCAACATCACACTTTCAAACCCACCGCAACTGACATTTGGAAGAGGGTATGGCCTTAAAAGAGTGAGACTGAAAATGTTTTCAAGTGGGGGGTAAGGAAGCATGGACCCCCAGACCACAGTGGAGTGGCTTGTGGGTCTTGGACCTGGGCCCATGGAAGAGAATGTTGGGAAATAGAGAAGGTTCCTAAAGGCAGATTTTACTGACGTCCCACCCTTTAAGCCCTGAAAAGCTAATCTGCTTTTCAGCAGCAAAAAATTGATTCTCATTATGTTTCTTCTACTCTTTTTGGTTTTGATTCTATTCTAAACTACTAAGCTAATACAGGTTAGTTTAGGTTCTGGCACAAAGCCTTTATGCTATTTTCTGTAATTTCTTAATTGGTAATCACCTAGTAGATTAACCTTGGATAGAATATTTATTTGAACTCAGCCATTCAAAGGGACATTGATCAAACCTCCAGTGTGGGTCCTTTAAAATTGTGTGTAGATCTTCTTTTCTTTGTCATTTCTGGAATGAAAGCCAAAACTATTCCATTAAACCAAAATTGAATTCACACTCACCAATTTGTATACTAGGGATTGAATCTTTCTGTTGATTACAAAGAGGACTGATTTCCAGTTCAAATTTCTGCTCAAGGTCACCTAGGAAGAAAGTAGAAGAAATACACTGGTAATCCAGGACTTAGAACAATGAGTGCTGATAGCCTTTAGTCACCTAGTTGGAAGAAATTATTCTGGGAATCACTATATCCTGCCTTTTAGCAGCTACTTTCTCTGCCTTGTTCTGGTAGCTTCTATGGAAATATAAAATATCAGCGTTGTCAACAGTCATTTACAATTATCTCATGGTAAGTGAGAAGACTTTGGGTCTAGAATAAATTTTTGAACGATATCTGTTAAACAAGAACACAACTAATGGGCAATTCCCTGACATGAAATGGAAGTTCTGGCTTTGAGTTCCAGGTTATGAAAATAGATTTTATTCCATTTTCTCTCAAAGGAATAATAAATAGGCAGGAAACTGGGGAGAGAGAATAGAAAGATCCCATTTGAGCAGTATGTCAGTCTGTAGCTACAAAATCAATCAGTCCAGGGTCTTCATTCTTAGTCCTTAGAATTTTACCTAATGTCACTGTGGTTAATAAAGGGATAAAGATCAGAATAATTATCTCTTTTTAATTTCTTTGTCAGCTGGAAGACCGAAGGAGAAATACATCATGCAAAGCAGACCTTCCTTTGCTCAAAATACTTTATCAATCCTTCCTGAGTGTGAAAAATTGTGGGTATTTTGTGTGTATATGTTGAAACAATAGTCCAGCTTATCATCAGAGAAACTGATTGGAGGAACATTAGCTCAGTTCCCAGATGCAAATGTGTGCCCATAAAGACAGAAGAGAGAGAAACCCAACTCTTCTGTAGAACCTACAATGTGCCAGACATCGTTCTAAGCACTTTCCACATGCTAATTAGTTTAATCCTCACGATCACCTCATTATTATCTCCACTTTACAGATAAGGTAACTGAAACCCAGGGAGGGTCAGTACCTTGCCCTAGGTCCCAACGCAAGGGAAGAGCAGAGCCTGGATTCCAACCCTCCCAGAGCGTGTGCGCTTAACCACTGACCTAGTGGCCTAGACTTTTCCCCCAAACGGGATCCCTGTCCTCCACCATCTCCTGGGTCTCTTGTGCCCTGGTGGTTCTTAAAACTGCTGTGAGGAAACTACTCGGGCTTCAGCCAGAAGAGTGCATGGAAGAGCACCCACAACCCCCGCTGGTAGCAATCTTCCAAGAAGAGTTCTCGTGGGGCCAGTCCCATGCCTCACCTGCCTATTTCTGTTAATGGCGATTTTTAGTCAGGCTTGACACTTTGGCTGAGTTGTCTTTCATTTCTCCTTTTCCTTCACCTTCCATATCGAAGCACCAAACCCTGCTTCTTTCTCTCTTGGAATAACTTTTCCACTCCCATTTCATCTCACCTGACCCTAGTCTCTTTCTTAATAACTTGTTCTTAGAGAACTTTCACTGGAAAGTTCTGTGTACAAGGCTGGAAGCAGATTTCCATAAAAACAAACAAACTTCTGGATTACTTGATTGAGAAGACGGCAATCTATAGTCATAACGGGCAGAAACTGTACTTCCTGAAAGGGTTGGGTAAGTGGTGTTCTTCTCTGTTCTGAGGATTTTGCAGGGTTTTCTAACTCATGGGTCTCATCTTCCTTTCTCCCTCTGTCCTCAAACTTGACTTTAGAAGAGATACACTGACCAGGGATGTCAGCAGCCTGTGGAAACACCCTAACAGTGGATGCTGGAGTGAGCTGGGATTTGAGCCTAAATCCTAAATTGAAAGCCAGAATCAGATTAATAAAAAGTGTAACGTCATTCTTAGAGAATTAAAAAAAAACTTAGTATAGGAGATAGGCAGTTTGGCAACTAGAGTCTGGTCTTTCTTACGCTCGAAATAAGGCTACTTAAAAAAAGGACCTGACATGCCTGCCCTGTTCTCCTTCCTCTGTTAGGAGGCCTGCCAGAGCAAGACATGGGGAATCTGGCCGTCAGTGGTCTGAGTTACAAATGTTCTAGGGTTTTCCCTCTTATGATGCTGCCTATGCATATATTAATAGGAAAACAACCAGTTTTAGCAAAGAGGTCTTATAGGTCACCTTTCTTAGTTGATCCCATTGCCTCCACCTTTTTTTAACAACTTTGACTCACCAAGTCTATGGGTGTTACTATGTGTCCCTAAGTGACATGGTCCCTGCCCCAAGTTTTATTTATAATCCCAATAAAATATGAGATAAACAAATGAAAGAGTTAAGCTGCAATCAATGCTGACAGTACCTCCTGTTCAAGTCAAAACAGGGGGACAGAGTGGATTTCCCAGGCTGGAGACCCCAGCCCCTCTCTCAGTTTGTGAGTTTAGTATTTTATATAGCACACAGGAAAGAAAGTATTTGACATGAATATCAAATCTCATCTGAAACCCCCTTGCTCCCATTGCATCACATTGCCTTTTCTTCTGCCCTTAGTGGAGATTGTGTATCATGAGCCATGAGAACAGATCTTTTGGATTGCTCACACTCAAGGCAAGTGAAATTACACAGCGTTGTAGTCGCTGCACGAGCCCCTTTCCTCTGAGCTCTGAGAGATGGCAAGTGAAGTCTTCTAGCCCCACATCAAATCTATCAGTTCTTCTTTGTCTTCTGCCTTTGGGGCATCACAAATTCATTGATGCGTCTTTCAATGGAGCCTTCTCCCAGAGGCTCTCTGGTGTTTCTGACCTCCTCCCCCACCACGCCCCGGGAACTGGCATGTGGGAAACTTCAAGCCTTATTTGTCCTTGGCCTCTCAGACCTGATCCTGCCACTTGCCATCAGCCCCGCTGTGGCTGAACAAACATCCTGAACACAGAAAACGGCCCAAAGAAACCCGCTGGGTTTAAATGCCGAGATCCCACCCCGGGTGCTGGTCCCGCCTGCCAAGTCATTGCTTTCGTTCTGAATGGGGTGAATGCTTTGGACACTGTATCTTAGCTTGAGAGTCATCTTCCTTTTCAAAGCAAAATTCTTTTGCCTCACTGTTGAAATTGTATTTGCGAGGGTGAACTGGAGATTTGGTCAGCAGGGTTCTAGTTCACGATTCATGTTATTTAAGAAAGCAGGGGGAAGGAGTACAAAAGGAGTCTATGTCCTTTGCTAGAGGGGCAAATAGTGACCCCAGACGGCACTTAGCCAGTAGGCTGTGCACAGCTCATTCAAATGAAGGTCAGAGTGAAAACCAAACTGTCCCTCACATTCTTATATCCACAGAGGAAAGTCATTAAAAAACATAGGTATATATTTATATAGATGTATGTACATGTGTTCCCTTTCACTCATTTTCATTACCACCTGATTTTGCAATAACTCAATGTTATGTATCTGTTTTTTCCCCCAAAAGGGCAGGATGGTTTGTAAGAGGAAGGTTAGGATAATCAGAGTTGATGAAAGAACAAATGCCATGGCCGATTAGCCATTTTTGGTTGTATTAAGGAAAATGCTGGGAAGGATAGGGGGCTGGGGAAAGCCAGCTGCCGGACCACAACTAACCTTGCCTGTAGAATTCTTCACAGACCCTTTCGCTCCACTGCTTGCTCATCTCCCAGATTCTGCAAGGATTGCAGATGTCGGCACACTTCAAGGCAATCTGCGAAACGACAGGGCAGAGGAGAACTGCAGGGGCTGGTCGTCCTGAAGGCAGCCACATGCGAGGGTGCCTCCCCGAGCTGCCTCTTAGAGAAATAGCCCAGGACTCACCACTCCCACAAAAACCTTCGGGGGCCTGGCCAGGCTCGGCTCACCGGACCCCATGCTCACAGTGGCCACACCTTGACCCACTCCATGCCCCTGAAATTGTGTGTGGCTGCATCTGCTTGGCCATGTCTGTGTGTGTTAGTGAGCACAGATGCCCACCTGGGAGCTAGGGCAGAGCAGACCTGGAGGGTTTTGTTTGCAGAGTGCAATGAGGGCCTTCTGGCTTCTCTGGGTCCTGGGTGCCGGCTGTTGTCGGTGATGCTGCCCCCAGGAGGATTGCCTTGAATTCCCAGAAAAGGAACCTCTCCCCCTAACCCACCAACTGCTGAGAGACCAAAAGGGGCTCCTGGTGGCAGGTTTTCCTTTTGAAATGCCAAATCTTCCTGCCACATGAGTCAATAAAGGCAGACACTTGGCTGATAGTTGTGTCAGGCAGCAAATAGATTAGTTGGGGAAGAAAGACGGATGGAGGCATGCAGCTGGGGGTAGGGTAGTTCCTGGGAAGGATGGAGCTTGTTGGACAGCTACTGAGGGCAGCATGAGGGCAGGGGACAAAACAAAAAACAAAACCCCAATACATCTCACACATAAGCTCCATCTCCCTGGGGAGAGCTGCTCTGTCTACATCAGTCCATGGTCCTTTCTTTCAGCCTTTTGCACCAAACAGAAAGGAAGGTAGATAAGAGAAGACAGAAGACAAAGGAAGCTCTGCTGTCCAGGCAGACTGCTGCTTGCAAGGTCCACTCCTTTTCCTGCTCTTATGAGCAGAATAGAAAGGGGTGGGCTTGATCCAGTTAAATTAAGTTTAAGATAATTTATTTATTGGTACCCAAAATTGGCAAAGCTATGCAAACATGTTTGAGCAGTCATAAGGAAATAAGGGTTTAAGAAGTAAAGCAGGTATTAAATACGTACTGGCGTACTGGGCAAAGGAGGGCTATTTGTTTTACAATTTTTCTTGGACTATAATTAACGCAATACACTTTCATGTTGCCAATACAGCCTCCTAGAATTGCACAGGCATTACAGCGATCAATTCTACATCAAGTCACCAAATGCAGTAGAAACCTATTCCCTGCAACCGCCTGCAAACGCCCAATGGGCCAGATTTGTGGCAAAGCAGTTAACAAACAAGAAGAAATGCGTTATTATCAATTCACTGACATGAAACCTAGACTTTGCTTGCTTGCAAACCACTTGACAATCCCATGTGTCTCAACACTTTTAATAAAGTAGTCACAGCTCTAACCTGTGCCATGGGAGATACTCCTTCTCAGATGTACTGAAATGATTGATCACACCCCTAATGGTTTTTACCCAGCAAGGACAATGACTTTTTTTTTTTTTACCTGAAGCATAAAGTGCCTGTCGTGTGCATCCTCCAGTCTTAAATCTTTACTGTGCAGGTGAGCTTTCAATCTGGTCAAAAATTCATTCTGCCTGTTGATGTCTGTTGCCAAGATCAAGGAGCCCAACTGCTGTTCAATATCCCGTCTGCAGGCCCGAGAATGAAAGAGAAAAACATAAAGCACACGTCTTTGAGCAGGGTCTCGTGTTCTCATTTCTGCTGTTGGTAACGTACATTACCCAGAGCCCCTCTCACTGCCCAACGGTGACCCCTCTCACCACCGTCAGTCTGTCCTCAGACAGGAGACAGGCCAGGAGCCCGTGAGAGTGATGGAAACCTGGGATGAATGAAGCGATGGTAATTTACTTGTGCCCCCGGCTCCCGTAGGGGTGGGAAGACTGAAAGCCAAATAGAAATGCTCAGCCTTGGGCAGGAGCCAAAAGACTCATGGAATCATAGGCATTTGGGTTGTGCTTTCAGAGAGTCCAAACCAACTCAAATATTAAGACTTGCAAGGGGGAAAGAAGGGCACAATACTAATGGAGTCTGTAAGGGACTGGTACAGAAATGGAAAGACTCATCAATGGAACAAAAACAACAGATAGGCTGGGCAGAGATACTGGATCTAAAAAAAATAATAGTGACTAAGGAACCATAACTGACCAGTGGGCAAGAGATATATTAGTCAACAAGTAGTGTAGGGAATACGGGATAGTTTAGAAAAATAAAGCCAGTTAGAGCTCCACCTAATAAATAGAAAATAGCCAATGGAAAGAAAGATCCCTAAAGGTTTGTTGTAAAAATTCACCTTAAAACTGAAACATACTCAAGTGGAGTGCATAGAGCATACATACACAGCTTAAGGAGTAAAGTGAACATCTTGTATCACCCTCAGGGTCAAGGACCTTGCCTACAAGCACCCCGGAACATCTCCCATTATCTCCTCCCATCACATTTTGCCTCCCCTGATACCTGAATAAGCCTTCTGTTAATCTTTGCTATACTAATTTTCTTGTTATTTTAAATAGCTTTACTACCTATGTGTGCAAGAATAAACAATGAAGTTTAATTCTAACTGCTTTTGAACTTCAAGTTAAATGCTTTGCATTAGTTTGACTTGCTTCTTAAGCAAAACATGTTTGTTTTTTTTTATGTGTGAGCGATATTTCATTCATTTTCATTATTAGATGGTATTCCATTGTAAGAATATCCCACAGTATTTGTATCCATTGTTCTTTTGATGGCCATTTGAGTTGTTTCTAGTTTTTGGCAACTGTTTTGATGCCACAGTAAAACTCTTATATGCCTTCACCTCCCATGTGCAAAAGTTTCTCCAGGGTCTGTATCCAGGAATGAGATTGTTGGATTGAAAGGTGTGTTTCTTCACTGTACTAGTATTTAGCAATTATTTCCAGAGCAGTCGTATGAAACAGATGAAATTCCCATACTCATACTCACCCTTCATGTGTTTTGTCAATCAGGCGGGTGTGTCATGGCAACATGTGGTTTTAATATGAATTCCCCCAATTACTAGTGAGGTTGGCACATTTTTATGTGTTTATTAGTCATTCATATTTCCTCTTTTGTAAGATGTCTATTCTAGTATTTGCCTATTATTGTTTCGTTGGCTCCCTTTTTTCTTACTGCATCTAGGAGCTCTTTTATATACTCTAAACAGTGATCCTTTGTTGGTTATTGTTGCAAATATCTTCTGCTGCTTTGTGGTTTATCATTCTGCTCTCCTTGTGAAGTCTTTTTCCTTGTGATGAAAGGAAATGTCAATTTTTAACGTCGCTTAATCTGTCAATCTTTTTTGGTATAGTTTTTCCTTCTTCTAAGAAATCCTTCTCACCTCGGATGAAAGTATTTCCCCATATTATATTGTAAAAGCTCGATAGCTTCATTAATCCCATTTATGTTTTTAAAGGCATATATACATCTTTAATCCACTTCTGGATTAAATATTAATATGACAATTAAATATTGTCATAAAACAGGTAATTTGAAAATGAAATTCAAAATGTCTATCTCAATAAAGTGGTGGTAAATATTCTTAGAATAAGAAAAAGCAAATCAAACCAGTTATATGATACTATTTCCTCCAATTTTATTGTTAAGGATTAAAAGTAAGTACTGAATAATTTGCTGAATTGATGAATGATTATAATACCTAATGCTGTTTATGGTATGGGGAAAATGTTCTCCTCATTTTATTTTATTATATTATAATAAAATATATGACCATATAATTTCTATGGTCATATAAAAGAATTTGAAATGATATATAGAGGGTTTATGGATGATTTTCACTCTCTTTTTTACACTTCTCAATAGTACATAAATTATGAATATTTATTAAATTTATAATCAGAAAATATAATATAATATAATATTCTTACAAATGAATATTAAACAACACTATATAGGAAACTAGGAAACACAAGATCTGTTTGCTAAAGAAATAATAATGGCTAATGTATAGATGAAAAACGTTCAGTCTCTTTTGTGATAAAAGATGTATTTTTAAGTCAATAAATCTCTCTCTCACCCTCTCTCCATAAGCAATTTTTTTTTGTATGTTGTATGGCGGGGTCACATTTCATTGTTTTTCCAAGTGAGTATCCTGTCATTGCAGCACCATTTGTTGAATGTTTGTTTGTGTTTGTTTGTTTGATTTTTGGGGCAGTGCATGGACCGAGAATTGAACCTGGTCTCCTGCATAGCAGGCGAGAATTCTACCATTGAACTACCCTTGTACCCCCCATAAGCAAATATTTTAAAAAGATAAATACAAAATTCAATTTTGGTGATGTAGATCTTCTAATTGACCAATGGGAATATAGGCAGATACAGCTTTTCAGAAAAGCAAGTTGATAGTACACAACAAGAACTTTAAAAATCCATACTTTTCTGACCAATAGTTCTTATATACAAATATTTTCTGAGAAAAGAGAGTATTAGAGTTTGGGATAAAAATATGTATCTAAGAATATTTGTTAAGCAGTATTTATAATGACAAAGATTCAGAAACCTTCTAAATTCCAAACAATAAATACAGCAAAATATATTTTGTCATTGAAATGTCATGTAGCCATTAAAATAACTTTATTTTAGAAAAAGTTTTAATGATATGGAAAAAGCCCATTTAAAGTGAGTGAAAAACATCAGGATATAACCTGTACAAAATAAGTTCCACATTTTGTTAAAATATGGTCGTACCAAAAAAAGACTAAAAGGAAATACAGTGTCCAATTGAACACAAACTACATTTGGATGGTAGGATTGCCAGCGATTTTGGTTTTCTTCTTTATATTGGATTGAACCAGATGAAACAGCCAATTTTCTACCACTTCTGACCCTCAAAAATAGATACTCCATGCGGTTCAAACTAATATGTCTCTGAATTTTCTTTACTTTTTGTAGTAAACCTGTCTTACTTTTAAAAAAAAATGCTTTTAAAGCATCTACAGGAGGATGGGAAGAAAAACAATGATGATTATGATGACAATTTTCACCATAAAGTGCTTTCCCTTATTTCACAAGTTATCCTTTGAGCAAAAGCAACTTATAACAGCATGCCCGTCAAAGACACATGAACAAGACGGCCCTGTAGTTTGGACTCCACGGGGCCTGCAGGTGGGGAAGGAGTGGCAAAGCATGCGGGCGTTTGGGGGCCTCCATTTCTCTTCCATCTCTCAGTCCTTCCCTTCCTCCCATTTCTTGTCTTTAGCTGTCGCTCCCACTTGCCTCCTCTTTCTTTTCTTGCTATTCCTTGATTTCTTGCTCTAATTTCTAGTTCCCCTTTGCATTTAATTCTTTCAATCGTTGCAACTTATTACTCCAGCACACAAGTTTTTATTCCTTGCCTGACAACTGGTCATATTTAGTTCTGGGAGGAAAAATAAGTTATCAGAACTGAAGTTCCTCCTGCAAACTCCACCTTCCTACAGGGGATGGGAAACAGCTGAGTGCATCAGAGGGCCAGGCACAGATCTCCAAGTCCAGAGCATGAGTCCTTTTGTGGGAGATGCACGGGGGCCTTGACCTTATATGTCCGTCAGTAAGAAGGGTGCAGCGACCTGTTTACTCTCGCCTGGCTCCCTTGGGCTCTGCACATTTTAATTAAGCAGATAATAATGAGCGATCGCTCTGGATAGAGCAGCTAACTGGGGTCACATGGAAAATGAGGCTCCAGCCTAGATTTAGTAGGATCCGGCCTAAATACCTGAGCTCACAAACAAGTGGATCAGGAAACTAGAATTCCCCCCTCTATTTAAAGTGAGCGAGCTGTAAGTGATCAGTGCTGAAAAAATTGCTGGGACCAATTCAATCACATAACGAAAGCTGTATTTTAGAAAAGAAGGTCTGGTTTTGAGTTCTGCTAAGACCGGCAATTACAAAGCACTTTTATCAACCTAGTCTTAAATCTGGCCTGAGAGCTCCTGTGTTCCTTTTTGACAAATATTTATTATTTGGATCCACATGGGAGGACAGTGTTGTTAGCATAAAGGACAGGATTTTGGCAAAGCGGAGTGTTGATGCTGCAGAGTGTAAAAGCTGAAGGCTCTTTATGATTCCTTTTCCTGATTCCAGGCCATAGACTACCCAAGGCCTTTTCAAAGCTCCCGGACGGATTCTGATTTCTGGGCTGGTATAACTGACGCCCCCAGAGAGATGTCAGTGAGATGCAGGCAGGAAGCACGGCCGCCGGCTCCCTGCCATTAACTCTGAGGGCCTTAGAAGGCCTGGAGAAAGTGGATCATCCTTAATGAGGGGCCCTTGGTCTGTTTCATCTCCACAGCACTTACGTCATTTCCTTTGGCAAGTGGGCGAGAAGCCGTGACTCCCGTAGCATGCCAATTGTGGATCGCCAGTGGTGATTCTCCAGCACAGACATATTCTAGAAAGAAAGAAAGTGAAAGCGGTAAACGAGGGACAACCCGATACTGAGCTTTCGCGCTGGAGGGAGCTCTATGGAGGTCAGCATTTTCCCTCCAGTCACTGTCTGTTCGAACCCGATGAAGCAGAGATGGACCAGAAAAGAAAAAGAACAAAGCACCTGCCAGGCCTCTTCCCCAGGGGATAATGAGAGTGGGGCAGGGGCAGGACCCTGGAAGACCTCTGCAGACCCTCCACTGTGCGGTTGAAGGGTTTATTTCCAGCATTGTTCACTTTTGCCTCTGCCTCTGTTTTTTTTTCTTTCTAATTTTAATACAATTTTATTGATACATATTATATATTCACATACCATGTAATCATCCAAAGTGTACAATGAATGGTTCACAGTATCATCATATAGCTGTGCATTCATCATTGCAATCGGCTTTTTTTGTGTGAAAAATAACTTATATACAGAAAAGCAATACATTTCAAAGCATGCTGCAACAGTTAGTTGTAGAACAGATTTTAGAGTTTGGTGTGGGTTACAATTCCAATTTTAGGTGTTTACTACTACCTGCTCCAAGACACTGGATGCTAAAAGAAATATCAATACAATAATTTAGCAATCATACTCATTCATTTAACTCTACCTTCTCTGTATAACTCCACCATTGCCCACTTTTTAAGGGTATTTGGGCTATGTTCATTCTAACTTTTTCATGTTGAAAGGGGTGTCTATAATATAAGATAGGGGGGATGGAACTAGTTGATGTTCTGGAGAGGCTGGCCCCTCTGCGTTTCAGGACTCATCTGGCCTAGGAACCCATCTGGAGATTGTAGGTTTCTGGAAAGTAATCTTAGTGCATGGAACCATTGAAGAATCTCATAGAAAGCCCTGGGTGTTCTTTAGGGTTGGCAGGAATGGTCTTGGTTAGGGTTTGTTGAACTATGATAGTAGCAATGTCTAGCTGAAACTTGTGTAGGAGTAGCCTCACTTGACTCTATTTGAAGTCTCTCAGCCACAGATCCCTTATTTGTTACACCTCTTTTCCCCGTTTTGGTCAGAATGGCATCATCGATCCCACAGTGCCAGGGCCGGGCTCATCCCTGGAAGTCATATCCCACGTTGCCAGGGAGTCTTTCACCCCTCGGTGTCATGTCCCATGTAGGGGGGAGGGTAATGATTTCACTTGCAGAGTTTCTCCCTCTGTTTTTAAAGGTTCCGTCCTGCAACACTCCATGTACAAGAAAGAAGGTTAAGCAGATACAGATAGGAAGTAATGAACGCTGTAGGCTATATCCATAACATAATCCAAGACGATCCCGTCAAGCTGGACAGAAGGACAACTGAAACCTCTGGCCTCATCCACGTACTATCGTCATTGTTCAACACTGACAAAGAACCCCTTACAGTTGAGTCCACTGAACTAGGGACCTGTCCCCGGTTGGACAGACCCCTGAGGCCCAGTCATACAGTCTTGGTTTGGTAAGTCTGTGCTGGTCATTTCTCATGCACACTGAAGTTTGAGAACCATGGCTATGGAAACCAGAATTTGTGGCCAGCATTTGCCTGTGATGTCTATGGATTTGAACATAGAATTGCTTTTTCATTCAGTTGTCTTGATATTTCTTCCTTTGTGGGAACTATACTCAATCTCCTCTTTGATATTACTGGTGTTCTAGATATTCTTATTATTGGAACACTGAACTAACTTTAAATAATGACTATTTTTTACAATCCATGTCTTTTGTTTTAATCAGCAAACACTACCATCTTACCATTGACTTCACATTGAACGCAATCCCTCTAACCCTCAAGAAATCTTTTTGTTTTATTTTATTTGTTTATTCATTTCATGTCTTTCTTCAAGAAGGCTTACAAGCTCACTAATTATATAAGAAGATGGCATTCACTAAAAACGAGGGGAAGGAAGCAAGGAAAATAATATGGCGCTGGGGGTGACAATAAAAACCATCCCTGAATTATGTTCCCCTGCACCCCATCTGAGTCTCCTACATGATGCTTAATTTTCTCAGCAAATAAGAGAGAACTGCCCCCCTCCCACCCTGTCCCTGGATTGACAAAACCCAGGAGAACACAAGCTCAGGAGAAGTGCAACTATTCTTGGTTCTACAATCAGACAACGATTTCTCTCCAGGACTTTGTGTGATGAGCTTCATGAATTGTCTTCCATCCACCCCCTGTATTGGCTGATTAACAGCCATCCAGCTCTCTCGCTGTCCAGGATTAACTGTTCTTTATTCCTTCCTTGACTAATTTTGAACCAGTGATGAGATTTTGTTACTTTCATCAACTGTTCTATTATCTTTTTTTGGGTATGAGCCACATATGACAAAAAAGAATGTTTATTAGAAATCACATGCCAGACTAATTTGCTTTGACGGTAAAGAGTTATGAGAGCAGAGAGTGATCGGTCAGTGTGAGGTGGCAGCTGTTCCAGTCTGCAATGACATTTAATTCAGTCACACATGGGCTCACTTGCAAGACTAATTCAAATAGACGTGGCCCCGGGTGCCCTCATGTGGGTTTTTAGAAGGTCTGGACAATTGTAACTAGACCCAATGACGGATGACACCACGACCCTTTTGAGTGGAACAGAAGTGCCTGGTGGCTGGTCAAGAGCAGTGCTATTTGTGCTGGCCTGACTTACATTTTCATTAATAATTGCCCTGGAGACAGAATAAAATGATACTTGGGAGATGCGCTGGTGAAACCATATTTGGAAATTCAGTGGGCTTGGAAACTGGCACAGAATCATCAACAATCCCAAACGCCACTTTCGTGGAAAAGCACTTTTAAGAAAAAAGGACTCTTTGGCCAGGACCGCTTTGGAGGTAGGCGCACTCCAGTGGGGTCCGGTGAACACGAAGGAAAGGGCAGCTCGGGGGCTCCTGGTGTCGACGAAGCCCCCTCTCTGTGCAGATGCTCTCCATGGTCTCCCTGAATTCTCATGTAACTCGACTATTTAGACCACTAAGTCCCAGATGAGGACCACACAGGTTTCTAAGGGGCCACACAGCGAGCGAGTGGCTGAGAAAGGCCTCCAGCCTGGGGACGGCCACCCCCAAGACCTAAATGCTGCCTCCCCTCTCCCGGCCGCGGTGTGGCCACATCCACGCCTTCAGAAGCCTGAGGCGCAGGAGCACAGGAATGCCTGTGATAGCCCTTAATTTTCCGAAAGTCATCTACCGGTGATTGCTTTAATTAGATATTAGTGGCTAAACCCACATTTGAACCTTGGCATTTACCTCCAAATTTGGTTTCTCTTCTAAAAATCCTATAGTTTGAATGTTATGAGTTGAGTGGCTTTGGAAGACCACTTTGGGAGAGAACTCATCTTTCACCCCATGCTCAGCCCTCACGTACAATCCGCCTCTGAGCCCTGGTGCCTCTTCTCATGGGGTGGTTTGTATCGTCTCTTCCTTTCATTGGAACAACAGTTAGCTTTCGAAACTCCCTCTTCTTCCATCTGTCTTCCATCAAGCTGCTTCCATACAGGAATCTGAGTTGTTTACTTGACTAAATTTTCTATTATCTCTCTAATCATGGGTTGAAACACAAACAAATCTTTATTGGGTGCCTGCAAATAAGCCAGGTGCTATGGTGGGTGCTGGGGAGAGAGACAAATTTGAGAGAGAGAAATTGCTGCTCTAAGGAGCTCCCCTAACTTTGGTCTCACTACACATTCTGTCCCCACCCCACGCCCTGCCCAAAGCCCATGGCAGCTCCAACTCACACTGATGAAGTCCAGCTCCTCAGCTCAGCAGTCAGTGCTCTCTGAAATTTGTCGTGACTGTCATTCTGTGCCTGTATATTTGAGATAACTGAAGACCTCCACTTTTCTTTCCTGATGAGAACCCTTATAGTCCAAATAAATGATAATATACTAATAAGACTATAATTTATTATTGACAGAATTATCAAATTATTAATATATGACAGTGTCTTCCCTTTTTCCCATTCCATCCCTTCCAGGGTGGTTTGTTATCCTCAAATGCCTCTTTCTCTGAGTGCCTTTCAAAGTTCACTTCAAATACTGCCTCCACGGAGCCCTCTGCAACCATTCTAGACAAGCAAACTGCCCTCCAGGCTGTCTTGGATCTTTCTCTTGGCATTTCTCAAATGCTGATATGCTTTAGAGTTATTTATGTATTTCCTTTTCTTCCTGCTTGAAGATAAACTACATTTGAGGAAACCTACCTCATTCCTTTCTATCTATTCAACCCCTTGCAAGAGTAAGTGCTTTCCAAAAAGTTTGCTAAATAACAAATACTGAACAAATGAGTGGATTCATTCAACACATATTTTGTGTACTTGCTATGCCCTGGGCACTGGGGAACATGTGTTGGGGCACATCAGTGAACAAAGATAGGAGCTGGAGGCTGTAGAGATAGTAAACAATGAACATGATTTACGTGAGAATTCCAGAAATCGGAGGGCATGCTAGAAGGGGGTAAGTCCATGGAAAGCGGGGAAATGAAGCTGAATAATGGGGCTTTGAGTGTGTTTGAGGTGGGCTGCTGGGGTTGTCAGGGGAGTTTCATTGAGAGGCCAGATTTGAACAAAGCCTTGCAGGTGAGAGGGAGTAAGCCATGCTGAGGAAGAGGGTACCAGACAGGGGAACCCCCGGAACAACAGATCAGGAGGTCAGTGTATGGCAGGGAGAGGATAAGAAATGAGGTTAGAGAGGCAAAGAGACCCAGATCCTGTACAGCTTCAGGACACACTGAAGATTCTGCCTTTTATTCCGATTGAAATTAGGAGCCACTTCAAGGGTCAGAGAGGAATGGCAGTGTATGATTGCCATTTAAAAAAGTCCACTTTGGCTGCTATGCTGGAAATGGACCTTGAGGTCCGCTGGACCTGCTTTTATTCTTAACCAAGAGTAGAAGCAGAGGTGGAAAGCTGCTTGGAGGCTGAGCAGTCATCTGGGCAAGAGATGATGGATCATAGAGGCAGCAGTGAAGGAAAGGAAAGGGAGGTGGTTTCTGGAGCTGCAAGAGTGGTGTTAACTGACCTGGAGCACCCCTTAACTGTGAGAGGAAGGCTGCAGGTGAATTCCAAAGAGGGATTCAGCACTGGGCACACTGAGTTTGAGGTATCCACAAATGAGCATCCCAGTGGGGACTGCAAGTAACCAAAGTGGCAACAATCATGACAAAGGGAAAACAGAATAGTTGCACAAGCGTTGTAGTAATTCAGATGTCAGAGAGACAGTGTTGCCTAAAGGGAAGGAACGGGTGGAATAAATAATTTTCATAGACTCAGATTTAAGATTAATCATCAGGTGTGGCAGAAACTCCTGTTTTTGCCCTGTTCCAATCTGTTTTCCTTTCCTCCTTATACAGAGAGCCTCAGTTTTTAGATGGTTGCAAGGTATTCTGGATACTGACACCATTTTCCAGCCTCCTTTGCAATTAAGTAGGATCGTTTGGCTAAACTGACGAATTAATGTAAGCAGAAATGTCATATGGGGTTTCTAGGAAGGTTGCTTAGAGGTCACTGACTCATTTGGGAAAGGTTGCTTCTGCTTTTCCTCTATTCTTCCTTCTCATGCTCTGGAATGCAGCAAGAATGGCCGGAACTCCAGCAGCTATCTTGGACAACGAGGACAAATGTCAAACCTTAGAGATGGCAGTTGTAGAACTGGAAGGATGTTGGATTTCTCTGAATTATGTCTGCCCTGAACTGCCACCCTTCAGACTTACTTTATGAAGGATGAAAATAAAAGGCTGTCTTGCCACTTACACATCAGGCTTATTTAAAGTTAGTTTGTCTTCCAGGTCACCTTGAAAGAGCTAATGAAAAGGCATTTTTGATGCCTTGATTTATACCAATACTTGGTTTCTGTCTAAGAAATGATAATTAAGGAATTTTATAACTACAAAAAAGAACAAGGGGAAGTCACCATGATAGAGCTGGAAACACACACACGTACATCTGTGACAAAGCATTGCCATCTGCCATGACAGCCTTTCCTGGTTCCCTAAGCAGAACTGACTGGTCCTCTTCTGGCAACATCCTCCCCCGCCCCGCCCCCACCCCAGCTTCTATCCTAGCACCTGTAAATTCCCATAACAAGTCTTCCTTCACTGACCTTGTTCTCACTCACATTTTTGTTCATTTATTCTTTTTTTTTCTGGGTGTCTGGTCTGGATATCAAACCCGGGTCTCCCGCATGGAAGGCGAGCAATCTATCACTGCTCATTTACTCGTGAAAAGAATTTTGAAGAACTATGCTTTTGCTTGTGAAAGAATTCAGAATTCTTATCTAAAATTATTTAAAAATCATAAATTTAAATGGTTACAAAAGATGTATCCTGTGAATTTGCAAATATTTTGATATAAAATCATGACATCACTCTTTTATGTATTAAATGTTTCCAAAGGAAATGCCCTTCAGACTACCATCACCCACTAAAGAAAAATCATATGAATACTTTCTTCTTAAAGTTAGAAATTTGTAATGGATTCTTTTCCCCCTGGAGTGTATATTTATGTGCCATTTCCCCAGAGAAGTTTATTTTAATGTAATATATTTTTAGGTCTGAAAATCATTTGCTGTTGCCCTTTCATATTTTCTGCAACAAAACATCCATAAATCAGAATTCTAATTTGACAAAATTTCCTGACCTTGGGCTTCAAGTAGTAACTAGTTTCCTAGCTTGAGTTTATGATGCAATTGTGTTTAGTGACTAGCTGATCAAAATACAGATATTGCAGATTCAGAAAAATTAATTTTGCTTAAAAATAATTTTTTTGGGCAGTGTGACGGTGGCCCAGTGGCAGAAGTCTCGCCTGCTATGCCGGAGATCCAGATTTGATTCCCGGTGTCTGCACATGAAAAAAAAATTTTTTTTTTTTTTTGGGACTTGCATCTATGGATGAGCTGGATAGGGGAGAGATGGTACCTCAGTTCTGGGAGACTTCCTTTAAATATTTCAAATCCTCCCTTCGGTATTTTTACACCCTGGGGCATGGTGCAGGCTGATTCAGGATGGGGAAGGGTTGTGTTTTCTTCTGTGAAGTGGTTCAGGGTGATTGTGGGAGAGGACGCCACAGCATGTTCATAGGCAGGTCAGTGAGGAAAGACGAGCTGTGGAAAATGCCGATAGGAAAATGCATTCTGTCAACCCTCTCCGTGCCTGCGTACCACCCACTAGGGACATGCACCCAGTTTGCAAACGTCTGTCATCCATGCCTGCCACAAAGCAGGGACCTCATCTCATTCATCTCTCTGTCCCCAGGATGTGGTGTAGTGCCACTCAGGTAAGTAAATACTTGGTCAAATGGATACCGAGTCGTTAATTTTCCAAACCCCACAATTCAGAATGTGCAAAAGTTTTAAAAACTGACAGTTCAAAGACAAGAGTCTTGTTTGAGCTTTTGGTCAATATGCGCTAGAAGCCAGATTGGAATTTTTGTCATGAAATCCTTAGGCAAAAGCCAGAGAGACTTTAAAATTATCAAAGCAACCGCGTCCCTCCCACTACTTATTCACAGATAACCGGGACCAGGTACAGGACTCCAGAAAGATGGAGTATCAGAGGGCGCTGGCCGATCTCAAGATACTAGTAAGATCATCAGAAAGAGCGTTTCATGCTATGCTGCCCGTTCTCTATGTTACACTCCCTAAGGCGGGTAGTGACAGCATAACTATCTGCAGGAGAGGCTACTAAGGGGACAATGGGACTGTGCCTTGACTCACTGTTCCCCTCTCCTGGGTGCTGGCTCCCTCTCCTGGGTGCTACTGCCCCTGTGGGGTCAGATTTCATATGGCCTGTGCCCCCACGACCCCCCTGTCCCCGCTGCTGCCAATGTTCCTAATCTCAGATTCTGCCTTGCTGCCTGACCCAGTCCATCCATCCATTCACTCACCTACCCATCTGTTCTAGTGTGCTAGCTGCAGGAATGCAATATACCAGAAGTGGAACGGCTTTTAAAAAGGGGAATTTAATGAGTTGCTAATTTACAGTTCTAAGACCGAGAAAATGTCCCAATTAAAACAAGTCTACAGAAATGTCCAATCTAAGGCATCCAGGGAAAGATATCTTGGTTCAAGAAGGCTGATGAAGTTCAGGGTTTCTTTCTCTGCTGGAAAGGCACATGATGAACACGATCAGGGTTCCTCTCTCATCTGGAAGGGCACATGGCGAGCATGGCGTCATCTGCTAGCTTCTTTTCCTGGCTTCCTGTTTCATGAAGTTCCCCAGAAGGCATGTTCCTTCTTCATCTCCAAAGATCACTGGCTGGTGGACTCTGCTTCTCATGGCTATCTTGTTCTGCTCTGCTCTCTCTGAATCTCCTTCTTTCTCCAAAATCTTTCCTCTTTTCTAGTACTCCAGAAACTCATCAAGACCCACCAAAATGGGTGGAGACAGGCCTCCAGCTAATCCAGTTTAACAACCACTCTTGATTAAATCACATCTACAGGGAGATGATCTAATTACAGTTTCAAACATTCAATACTGAATAGGAATGAGAAGAAAATGGCTGCCTTTACAAAATGGGATTAGGATTAAAACATGGCTTTTCTAGGGTCTATACATCATTTCAAACCCACACACCGTCCATCTAACAGGTGCTCGCTGGACACCAGAGCCGTGCTGGAAGCTGGGATCCAGAGAGAATGAGCTAGGTGCCAGAAGCTGATGGTCTGTGCGGAGCTCGCCACATAGCAGGCAGAGGCAATTTAGGGTGTTAAGCACTGCAAAGGGGGAAGCCTAGAGGAGGGAAACCTCAGGGGAGGGTCATGCAGGGTGGATGTTTGGAGAAAAAGAATGCTTTCAAGAAGCCCTATCCAAGTCGAGATCAAAAGAAGGAGCATGTCAGAGAAGAGTCAGCGAGCACAGGGAAACATTGTTCCAGGAGGAAGGGGGAGCATGTGTGTGAAGATGTTTAAGTAAGAGGCACAATCCATAGCTTCCTTCCCTGGTATATGTTCTACCTTTGGCGATGACTGCTTTCTAACGTATTACATGGTGTACTTATTTTCTGTTACCCCTGGTAGAAAACAGGTTTACGTTGTTTTTTTTTTTTTTTTCTCATCTCTGTATTCCCAGCACCTGGCACTTTTGAGCACTCAATAAATATTTGCTGAATGAATGAAGGATTGAGTGGCACGTGTGGGAGACCCAAAGGAGCTCAGGTTGTCCGATGCGTTGAGGGGTAGGAGAGTGCTGGTGAGGAGCGAGGCAGGAAGTGTGGCCCTCATGTACAGACGTTTGGACTTAATCCTGAGAGCAAGGGGGCTCTAAGCAGGGATTCATGTGGATAGACTTCAGTTCCAGAAAACTCATTCTCGTTGCACAGCAGAGGTGGGATTGGAGCCAGGCAAGACCGAGGGAGGGCGAAAGACCCATCAGGTTTTCACAGAGCCAAAAAGATATTGAAGCATGAAGAAAATCGTCAGAAAGGGTCGCGGTGAAGGGAAAAGAGGGTGACATGACGTCACATCAGTATCAGTTGAAATCCCTGTACTGCTTTTGGAAAACCGTCTTAGGTACCACATCTGTCTACTTTTAATAAAGGAGAGTGAGCGCCACAGCTTCACATTCTCCTGTGGCAACGTGGCCCAGTGGCTCAAAAGCTTCATACTTGCACTTTAAAGAATCATCTTCAACTTAAAAGTTGAAAGAGTGAACATTCCACCTTTATGGCAACAAAATCTATTAGAACTGTAATTTGGGGGAAAGAAACACCCTTTAAAACCCCTAAGGTAAAATCTCTATCTATCTCTCTCTTTTCTTTTTTTGTCTGAATTATCAAGTATTCTCCATCCTAAGAACAGAACAACTCCTTTGTTCCCAAATCACAACACATCTGGCACTTCATCAACCACCAGCACAGGTGTTGAGATTAAATCAGGAGTCTATTTGTCAAAGGGAATCTGGCAGAGCAGAGCTGCTGTCACACAAGGCAGCTTTAAAGTATTTGTTGGACACTTTCTTTGATTAAAGTACTCAGAATGAGGTTGATAACTGAGTCCAGTGTATGCCAGGAATCAGTGTAATTGCATCTTTTAAACACAGAGGAAACAGGAAGAAAAATAACAACAGGAGCACATGCTGGGTTTGTATTTCTAATTGCTCATGAAACAGAGAGGTAAGACTCTGCGAGATAATGAAGTCTGCTGGGTTCTTCCCTAACAAGCCGCATGTCTAATCTCCTTGGTAACGCTACCGCAGCCCGGAGCAGAAGGTCTCAGTGGACCAAGAGCTCCTGAGTCTCTGAATAAGACCTTGGTCTTTAAAGAAGCTGGCCTGTATGTAACGTGTAATTCCTGCCTGAAGACTTCGCCCTTGTCTGGTCTCATTGGCATATGCCCAGAAACCGAGCTCGGAGCAAGAGGTGTGGACGTCCCACTGGAGTCCCTGCGGAGGCCCTGGCGAGGTGCCACGTGCCTGTCACTGCCCCCTGAGCATCAGGAACTTTATGGAACAGAATTTCACATTGGAGTCCCTCCCCCTTTGTAATTTTAATATGACCTACCCCAAACACTTTTCCTACTGAAGATATTACGAGGTTCTAGATAATCATTGCAGATTTTTCTGCTTGAGTAGAGGTCATGGGACCAGTGAAAGGACCATTTCTTCTGGCTCTGTGTACTTCATACTTATGGTTCAAAGTTAGTAAGGATGAAAAGCGCTTGTGATACGTGACTAAGAGAAATGATTGAAAGCATCTGTGAGGCATCACAGACTGTAATAGGTAGAATACATTTCCCAGGACCATTTATTATTAATAACTGTTTTATTCATAGAGGTTGCCCTATCACCAGTTAATATGTAGTTGGACTTTATCCAAAGGAATTTAATTTTAAAATGAACTAAATGATTCCTTTTATAATTTGAACAACCAAGGCTTTTTCTGATTTAAAGCTTACTTTCCCCAAATGCTGAGTCCGCTGTTTAATTTGCGTGTGGGAAGATGAGAAGCATTTTCTGTTCTATCTCTTGCAGGTTCCTTTCTCTCTCGGGCCACCCAGGTCACCTGGACTGGTTCCAGTGCAATGAGAGAAGTGCCTGGTAGAAGTACCACCGACGCCTTCATGGTTGAACTTGGGTGGCTGTTGAGGTGGTGAGACAAGCCCAGACAGGATTAGGTGGGAGGGAGCCCCTGGCCCAACCTTCACTGCAGACCTCTTTATCTCAGGGCAGAAGCACAGCCTGGGTGTTGTGCAACCATCTTATTATTTATTGTAACTCAAAGAGGCCAGCCAAGAAAATGAGGGAGAGGAAGCCCTTTCCATGTTATCTCATTGATAGTTAAGTCTGGATTATAGCAAAGTCACGCACAGGGTGTTCTCTCAATTCCACGTATTGGGCACATCCTCTCTGCTGTGTTCTTGTTGGTCGTGTGTGTGTGTGTGCGTGTGCAATTTTTGTGTAAACAAAGATAGAGTTCTTTACACAACGCCATGGTTCTGAACATTTTCCGAATCTATAAGCCATCTTAAAATCTTATGAGAATACATTTTGGATCTTCTCCATAGCACAGCCTCCGAAAATTTGCATATAGTTTCCTGAAAGCCCATTCATGTCTCAACCAACGGGTTCTTGGTAGTCTCAAAGGCTACAGTTCCAACAATTTAAAAACATCATGTGTTGTTTAATGGCCTGGCTCCCCTTCTATATTATGTAACATGTTAGTTTTCTCTTGAAATTGAAGAGATACGCCAGTACCTCATCTATAACTGAATGCAGTTTGAGTGGTTCAGGTCATGTCTTGTGCCACTAATCTGTGGTTTCCATAGAGGAGAGAATACACACTTCATCTGTCCTAGATACTATCCGCAAGCAGGGACCCTTGATGTGAGGACTCTGCTCAGCTCCAGGCCAGGTGGATACTCCATTTTCAGTTATTCTGAGTTGGGGGTTCTAATCCCCAGAGTACCACCAGCTCATGCTGCCTCTAAGGCTCTCCTGTCCTCTCTGCCACTCAACATGCTATGCACACTTCAGGTCCATTTTACAGCAACCCTATTACAGAAGCTTCTTTTCTTTAGAAACCATCTGTGGAATCAAGTACGGTTTGTCCTCTGTCTCCCATTAGACTTTGCTTGTACGTGCATACTTCAGAAGACTCATCAAAGTCCCTCCCATTTGTAAAAAGTTGCCCTATGTTGTAATCGAGTCACCTCCCTCACCAGGAGAACCTGGAGGAGGATTCTTGGCTCCATGCACACAGCAGGTGATCAACAGCAGCCTTAGAGGCTGTTTGTATATGCTCCGGGGATAAGCAACTAGAGTTCTAATCCCAGCTCTGCCACAAACTGCTGATTAATTTCAGGGCAAACAGTTGAATTTCCCAAATATGAATTTTCCTCCCTCTGGAGAACAGGAAGAGAATAGTACCTGCCTTCCTGGACTATTGTGAAGATTAAATGAGATAGTTCATCCAAAGCATTCGGTACAGTGCTTGAAACATAGCAAGTGCTGAATAAATGTTAGTTATGCAATTTGTTGAACAGAATTTTGTAAGGAATTTTCTTTATCTTTACTTAGAGTTTCTTCACCTAGACACTAAATGAAGTTCTAGAACCAAATACAAAGGCAACGTAAATTGGGGGGGGGGGGAACTGAAATGCCACATTATTTTCAGGCTTTTTGAACAACTTTTACTTTTAATATGTAAAGTCCCAATTTGGCTGATAAAAGTGTTGGCTTCTATGCTAGCTGTATCTAGGACACTGAAAGTCTTAATGATACTATGGGATACTATTGGTTTGCATTCAATGCTGTCCCTTGAACTTAAAGACATGGATCTCTAGCCTCCAAGAGATCCGAAACCAGTTGACCAGCGGACTTATAACAATAGCATCTTGAATGTGGTTTTTGAGCCTGGATCCCAAATTCTCCTTAGTCATTATCTAAAGGCTCCCTTCTCTTTCCTACTAGGGACTAAGCCAGTTGGTCCAGTTGGCTAAGCTCACCGACAGACGAGCAGTGGCTCACTTCATGGTAACATCTTTGGATACAAAGAACAAGCACAGCTACTTACTCTTCAAATATTATGTAGCTATACACATATCTATGTATGTATGTGTAGGCGCATCTACATTTTTAGCTGACTCCTCATGTACCTTTCAAACTGGGATTGGGTTTGTTTGGGTTGTGTCCATTTTTAGCATCTGAGTTTGAACAAGTATTTGAGGGCAAAGACTGTGCTTTTTTTTTTTAATCTTCACACTCCTAGATCCGAGTGTATTCACAGAAATTTGCAATAAATAGTTGCTAATTAAAAATATGTCAGGCTGTATGTTCCATGGAACAGGTTGCAGAATTTGGTTGGCTTGGATATTTCTTTTAATAAAGATGCTACAGTAAAAATTGTTAAAAACTTATCTGTACTTCAAAAGTTTGAGTAAGGGGTCCTTCTTTCTTTGAGAAATGTAGTTTCTGAACAAGATAGATTAGAGTATCTTTCTTTTGAGAACTGATTTTTGTTCATTAACAATGAATACTTGTTTATTATTAATTAAATTTTACATTTTTTTTCTTGTTTTTATATCCTTACTTTAACATCTGGCATATTTCTTCCGGACTTTCCGTCTATTTGTCTCAATTAATGGATTTACCTTATGAGATGGTTTAGAAAATTTAATTTTAGTTTTAATTTTTCTCTATTTACGTTTTAGCTCATCACCAAAAGGCTTCCTTAGTTCTGATGTCCTGCCCCCTCTACATAATTTTGTCTGTTTCAGCTCTGCTGCTGGCTGATTGCCCCAGGGAGCCAGGTGCTGAGGCTCACCCCTCTTGGAATGCCAGTTCCTACCTGTGTGAAAAGCTAATTGACTGGATGGAGAGAGGCTTTCCTTGATATTCCAATTGTACTTTGAAATAAGTGCATCCTCAAACTGCAAAATGTTGCATAATATAGCTGCTTTATGGGGTTCTGCAGGAAATCTTTCAGCACTGAATTTCTTCTAAAGATCTACTAAAATTGAGATCAGTGACTCCTTTGTATGAAATAATTTTATTAATGACAACAGAAGGTCTCCAAAGAACCATGTTGAAAGTTCTGGGAGTGATTCATTTACATAATATAGGTTTTAATAGCTGAAGCTGCATTGTAGATAAGAGTTCTTCAAGCTGATCTACTCATGCTATTGAACTATTTTATAATAACAACATATGTTTATTTCCTTTTATAACAAACCTCTGATTGAGAGGCCAAAAAAGTTCAGAAATGGCCCCAGCCACATGTCTGGTTTAGGACTGCAGCTGGGAAATCTCATCTATAGAAGCTCTTCAAGGACTGGCTTTTACTGGTCATTATACACATTATACACATACACATTATACACTGGTCATTATACTATACACATGGTAGTCTCCATGGAAGCTGGGATGTTCTCAGTCCAGGAGAGGGTATGGTCAGGGATCCTGTTTGGCTTGGGACAATTTCAAACCTGCTTTGAAGCAAATTGAATTCCTAGAAGTTCCCTGTAAACCAATTTGATCCTTCTTCGGGGGTACCCAGACCTACTGCACATCTTTACTCTTTGGATCATTGAGACTGAAGCCAAATGAAAACTGTCACCAAGGGCAAGATCCAGGCTCAGACTCTGGGCCCAAGGCATTGACCATGCCATGTCTGGCTCCACGTTGGGCTCCCTTACCTGATAAAGGTTGGCAAGGTGGTGGTTGGTTTTGATCAAAAATGGTTGGTTCACCCCTGGGTGGTCAACGTCGTGTGCTGCCGCAGCCAGCAGTCCCAGCATGATGTCCAGAGGCGTGAGGAAACTGGCAAGCTGTTGCAAAGCAAAATGGGAGACTGATGGGTGTGTTTCCACAGAAGGGTTAGCATTCATTTGTTTTGGCTAAATCAAGTCAAACAGATCCTCATGGCATCATTTGGGCTTGTCAATAAGACTTATACCCTATGAAGCATTTTATGTGGTAATATTCAGTTGGAATTACAGGGAAAAATAAGGACTGTGTGAAAAGTAATGAAGTAAATTCAAATTGTGAGGATTGTTCAAGTATCCTGCATATCCTCCTGCCATTCCGTTTTGTTTAGTTGTTGTCATGACATTGCTGGTTGCCAACCCTGCTATATGGCGAACAGGGACTAGGCAGAGCCTGAAGTCAGCCCGGTTTCTAGGGTAAGTTGTAAATGAAGAAAAAGGGGAGCGCCAAAGTGATGGACATCTACATGTCTTTTTAGCCATTTGTGTATTTTTCTTATCCAATCTATCTGCCACTTCTTTGAATAGAAAATCAAAAGTTGACTGACTTATAAAATTTGCCCACGTACACAACGTGTATTAAATAGTGGGGGATGCACATGAATCTGTACTATTTTGGTTAGCTAGGAAAACAAGCAAGAAAATGGGAATCCAGTACTCACTTTTAAAACATGACTGCAATATATTATAATTTTCAGACTACTTACAAATGAAGACACAAGACTTTTAATTTCATTGGGATATTTTAAAGGGGTGAGTCATCTACCCAGCTTTGTCCTGAGACTGCCTGTCTGGTACCTGTGCAGTAGTAACTGATGTTAGAACCAACAGAATTAAACAGAGTCTTGGGCTGGGAAAACATATTTCAAGAAACCTTTCATAAAACCATAACATATCCTGTATGTTATACCAAACAAGTTTTGTACAGCTAAGAACTGCCTAGATTATGAGTAATGAGCATTATTATTCTGTCCTTTTTAGCTTGGGAATGGTTTCTCGTATGAGAGCCTGCTTGTTAGGAGGTCTTTGACCTTCATGAGATTTCCTGAGCCCTGAATCGAAGTACTCAGTTGGCCCAGTGGTAAACGGAGCTTGAGTCTTGAGGCTTTCTGAGTTCGTTTGGTGATGGAAAACCATGAGGTGATATACACAATCCGAAAAAATATCTTCTCAGAAAATTTACATCATCGTCTGCGAGAAGTATGAGATTTCAGAGCTGACCCTAGAGCTGTAATGTAAATAACTTGAATTCATATGGTGGATGGCGCAGACCACGGCTACTCTGATACGCGGGGTGGGCTGGGCGCCGGGTGGGTGGCTTGCCTGGTCTCTCCAGAAGGCTGGGGGGCAGCTGGGTCTCGCCTTACCTTGGGCTCCTTCAGATAGCAGTGCATGGCCTGGGTGACGTCAGCCGCGTGGACGGCGTTGTGGTACGGGTTCTGGCTGTGATAATCCTCCTGGACCATGACTGCAGGTAAACAGAGAGCTCAGTCAGCTAAAACCAGAAAACGAAGAGCTCACTAGCTAAGGCTTTTTGAGGTACCTTTTGTTCAAAAAATATCAGTGCCTCCAAAATGTACTGTCTGGGACTCCTTTAAAAATGACCGTGGTTTGCCAGCCTGGCAGGCTACTGGGCTGTTTTCAGTTGAGGGGAAGGAGAGGGGGGAGCAGAAAAAGACTAAAAGAATTTGCAGGGCCCTTGGGATTCCCTACCTGCTTCATAAATCACCCTATTCGGGCCTTCATGAAGGCTCTCATTCAAAGAGAAAATGAATACATAAAAAATACCACTTTATTTCACACTATAGTTTAATTATTTAAGTCTGCTGACATTATAAATACTGTGTATAAATGAGATCTCCTTTCAAAGATGCCTGGTGACGTCCGGGACTGATCTCCAGAGAGCGGTTTATCATTTGATTAACAAACACTGATCAGAACAAATATGGGGCTTCTTTAGACAGCAATTCAAAATACTGTATTGATCCAATTGAGGTCACCTTGGATCTATTTCGATTTTATTCAGGTTATTATACCCCTCCAATCTACAGCAAGGCCCAGTGTACTCTTAGAATGAAGTGAAGATATAGGGAAGGCATTTTGGTTAACTGTCTACAGAAAGCACTAGCCTGGTTCAGCCACCAGCTAGGGCAGTGCCCGGGATGCGAGGTATTCAGCGTCTATCTGGCCTGTCCGCACAGGCATTGCGGCATTGTTCTCGCAGGTGATGCAAGGCATTTGGTGCTGGATTCTGGCATTAATTTTGCTTGTCAAGTGTTGACATTCCTTATACGTTCCCTGTGGACACACACGTGTCCAAAGGACCTGTCTTCTCTGTCTTTAGCCCATTCGTGGCTGCAGTACCCTGAATTATATGCAGGACCTCCCACACCCATGACTGATTTTGAGGAGACTTTGGATTTAGAGTTGTTACTTAAATGACTTAAGGCTTTGTGATGGAATGAATGTATTCTGCAGGTGGAAAGAACATGTCCTGTTGGGGTCCAGAGGGTGGACTGTGGAAGTTGAAATATGTTCTGGATCTTAATCTGTGTGCCTGTGGGTGAGAACCCATTGTAAATAGCACCTCTGGAAGATGTTAGTTTTCAGTAAGGTGTGGCCAACTGAAGCAGAGTGGTCCTTATAAAGAGAGGAACCCAGAAGTCACAGAAACTAGGAAAGGAGAGGGCATCAGGGAGAGGAAATACAACCCAAGGACTGGTACAAGCCAGCACCATAATGGCACAGACTCCAGGAGATAGCATAGCCTTGGTGATATCTTGAGCTTGGATTTCTTCTAGCCACAAAACCATGAACCAATACAGTCCTGTTGCTTCAGCTCACTCATTGTGTGGCATTTGTGACAGCAGCTCTGGCAAACAGAGAACGGCCATCACTTTACCAGTGGAAACAGAATCAGCTTCAGGTTATTTATGCTTCTGGAAATAAGCCACACTGGTTTTAAATATTTCTGTTGTGCCTCATAGACCTTATATTAAGCAAGATTATTTTCCAATTGCATTTAAGCCCTATTGTTTATTATCCATATTGGGCAAGTTAATCTAAGCACAAGTTTCCTCTGCTCCTTTCTCTAAAAAATTGGTATAATAATAACTCTAAACTCAGAGGATTGCTGCAAGGATTGAATGCATTAATACATATGCATCCTTGAGGTAGTTCCCAGCTTCTATGTGGGAACCGTCACTGTTATTTTCTCTTGATGGCACTAAGCTTTCAAACTCAAAGCAGAGCCATGTGGCAAGTTAAAGAAGCCAGAGGGAAGTTAAATGGCGAAGGGAGGCCATTTGGTGATTGAAAGCGTGTTTTGGATAACTCATTGCCATATGAATAAGAATGTACGTAAAGTCAAATAAGACCTGGGGCTGCTTTTAGCTAGAGGTGGTGGAAGGGGAGGGTGTTGGAAACAGGAAGGGCTTTTAAGTCAAACAGACCCTGGCTTGAGTTGAGGCTGTGCTGCTTACTGGCTTTGTGACCTGGAGAAAGTTACAAAACCTCTCTGCACCTCTCCTTAATTGTGTGCCAAGTGGCAATTATGCCAAACTTGCAGGGTGGTTGAAAGGTTAGAAATAAGACAGAAAAATACTCTGCATAGCCTGGATAGTACATAAGTGGTAGTTATAATCGCTATTATTAAAAAAAGCCTAGAGAAGATTGTCATAGCTCATGTTCATATTAGAACTATTTGAGGTATATCCTGCTGGAATTTTGTTAATATGCAAGAAGATCAAGATTCTCATTGACAGCTTTCTGATATTCATGGTTTCCTTTTGCATCTAGCCTTTGGCTATTATAAACTTAATTAAACAAATGGGTAAACCAGATTTAAAATTAAGATGAGAGTGCTTAAGATTAATTTAGGGTCTTCAACCACCAAGCTATGGTTCCAGTCCATTTACATTCAAGAGGGTTGTGGACTGCTATTCTGCACGGGATAGGGGTAGGAATACGGAAGAAAGGACTTACCTAAAAACCTGTGTAAAGTCACCATGTCTAGCTTGAAATGGTGAATGAGCCCATGGGTGTTGAAGAGGTGGCACAGCAGTGTTACCAGGCTGTTTCCTACAGGAAAACCATCGCCGGTGTTAACTCATGTTCATCACCATTAAAATAAAAAAGATTGACAATCAGATCTAAGGTTTCTTAGCGAAACCTCTCTGATAGAACCATTTTCCCCTTTTTGGATTTGAAATTATTCAAGTGTAGATGATATTACTATGATATGGAGCTACTAGGTTTTCTCTTATTTTACAAGTAAAATGATTTCAGATATTCACCCTAATCAAAGGCAATGAAAACATTCAGAGTTAGGCGTCTGTGTTCCACAATGTCAGGGACATGTGTGTGTTTGTGTATTTTCAAAAAATACATATACCTACGTACTCAATTGAAATGTGCCTTAAGTCACTTTCAATGTTTCTTCCATTTACAGGGGTATTTAAGTAACACATTACTTAATAGTCATAACCTGTTCCTCCTATGGAAAATCACCCAAACTGAGATTTGATCACGAGATATTTTTATATCTCAAGCCAGTAGAGATGCAAAATTAAAATTATAGGGTGGGCCATGGTGGCTCAGTAGGCAGAGTTCTCGCCTGCCATGCTGGAGACCTGGGTTCGATTCCCGGTGCCTGTTCATGGAAAAAAAAAACTATAATAATGTGTGAAACTGAAGAAAAATTTTCTTAAGAATAATAATTTTGAATTTTAAAAGGACTATAGAATTTATGAAAGAGTTTGAAATGGACTATAAAGATGGCTGGGGGTCTTCAATGGAAAACTAGGTGCTGTGTGAGTTCAGTTCTCCAGGCTACCTGTTGCTCCTAATTTCGGTGACTTTCATTGTGTTTGAGCTGTTTCATAGCTCTCTAAGCTCTTTCATAGGTCTCTAAGTCGTAGATAGCAGATAACTTTGCAAACAAATCTAGTCAGATGGAAATACAATTGATTGCTTCTCCTAACTCCCAATTTTGCAGCTATTTTTTTGTTTGTTTTTTGAAGGGGAGGCACTGGGAATCGAATCCGGGCCTCCAGCCGCAGTTATTTCTTCTATCTGCTTATATCTGTGTGGTCCTCTGAATTCTCTTTGAACTAGTTGTAGCATCTTATGGGATATCTAATTAATTGGATTAAATAAAATATTTGATACGTGCTCATTTTATATTTGTATGAGAGTCATGATTGTATTCTTTTAACAAAATATCACTCAAGTTATTTCGTTCACAGTTACTTCTCTTTACAGGTACCCATTTCTCAGTTGATTAGAGCAAAGTGAAATGCAGAATTAGGGGGTGATTCCCTGTGTGGCCTCAGTAGCCTTTTACCATGTCAAGCTCTGGTTCCTGGTCTTAGGATGTGTCTTCTCCTGAATGTGTGTTGCTTGTCAAATGATAGAATGGTGATAAAACCATCTTCAATAACTTAAAGCACAAATCTGGTAGATAGAAGTCAACATTTAATGCAGTGTTTTCCTTTGGTTGACTAAACATATCAGCATTTAATAGACAGATAAAAATATAAAAAAGAATTTATTATTTTCTTAAGGAAGGCATGTATAGACATAACATTTTAAAAAGTGAAACCATTGTGACAGCCTGCTTTTCCCATCAGCTGTGGCCTAGACTTTTATACTTCTCCTCATTGACTGCTTTCTTTTGGTGATGCCAAACATATCAGAACAACAGCGGCAAAGGGGCAGACACAGCCACTCAATGAAATTGCATACCCTGCCCTGTACAAGGCAGGACTGATCAGATGTGCTTTTGTATTTCTAATTTTTACTGACTAACAGACGAACTTCCTACTTTTGGCCATAGCCAAAGTCATCTGCAAGGAAAGAATCTCAGCTGTGGTTCCAAATTCCTTTGGGGTCATCGAGGTCAGATGAAAGCTGCTTTAAGATTCTAAGGCAGAAGGTTTATTTGTCATCTGAATTAACTTTCCCTTGCTGTGGTCCTTCATGAGTAACTTTAGGCTTAGGAGAGCAGAGAAAGAAGGAAGAGGGACTAAGAGAGGGTTTAAAAATAAGCTTTGTTTTTCATGATATGAATCCCACTTTCTGGAATATTTTGGTGAGAACTCTTTGGGGTGACTTACCATTCGTCAAGCGATCAAACAAGAAAATGTCAAAATCCCACATTCCCACTTTGGAGAGCATATGCTGGAAAGTCAAACAGGAAATGAATCATGTCAGAGACGCCAACATTTACTTAGAGACCCAGTGAATTAGACAATTGAAAAGTTGAAAATAGTAGCACACTCGTATCTGCGAACAACCGGCCTCCACTCACTGAGGGCCCCCGGGTTCCAGGGCGAAGGCTGGAGCCCGGATGCCAGGTGCACTGCCTGTCCCAGCGCTCACTGGCTGGGGGAGCATCTGCACTTCTCTGCACTTCTCTGCACCTCTGTCTGCCTATTTGAAAGATGGGGCTGATCATATGATTGGCCTCAGGGGGTTGATTCAACAGGGTAATAGAGGGAAAGTACTTGGAACAGTGCGGGACATCGGGGCGGTTCAGTGAAGTCCGAAGCACAGACGGCCCTTCACCTGAGGAAGATGGTTTTCTCCAAATTCAAAAGAAAGGAAGTCATGACTTCTGTAATGACTTCTGTAATGACTGCTGAGCACATTACTTGGCTCATTGTGGACTGAACTTGTAATTAACCACTCTAACGGATGGGGAACCCAAAGGTGGGCATTAGAAAATATTGGATAATTTTCAGACTGCCCATCCAATGCAGGCTTATTATCCTATTTTCCTTTTAAAAAATAGCCCCTGCTAGCTCTCGGTTGTCCATTCCATCCTCACACTAGCTCTTGCCATTGTACCTTCTTCTCTTCCCACAGCTGCTGACTCGGGCAAGGACCAGTTGAGGTTCCTCTTCCTGCCCCCAAATGGTTTCCCTGAGCTCTAAGATAAAACCCAATCTCCTTGGCCTGGCCCCCAAAGACCTTCACAATGACATCAGGAAAATGAAGGGGTGCTGGGTGGCCCATGAGGTCTGTGCTGAGTGAGTGTTTACCCATGTCAGGCAGTGCCCTGACACCTTGACTTCTGGGCTGGTCTTTCTCCATCTCAGCATGGTCTTTCTGGAGAGATGGGCCCCTTTACAGGAGAGGCACCATGGAGATGTTCTTTCATTGGCTCTCCAGAGGAAGTGAGAGTTTGAATTAGCCTCTCAGTAAGCAAATGAACATTCACCCTTTCTCAGACTTTGGGACTGTTAGAAGGAGTGATATATATATATATTTTCTTTTGTAGACCTAACTTTGGGAATGAGTGCTTCTGACATTACCTGCTGCTCACTTCTTAACAGCATATTAAGTAGAAGATATCACATTTCTTGATAGACTATAGATAGTACGATATTATTTGGCATGTAAGCTATAAAATACTAACTTTGACTTCTGTTTAAACTGAGACAGCTTGTTTCTGAAATTTAAATTCCTTTGGCAGTTTGGGTTACATACAACATGAGAACTTATTTTAGATGGTCACATATTAATTTCCAACCTCAGCCAGATTGATTGCAGAAATAACTGTGAAACAGTAAAAAGTGATTTGGAGCTCATAAAAAGGACAATGCACTGTGTTAATAGTCTACAGTGAAATTGAGATGGCAATTACTGGGCTAATTTGAGTATATCAAGTCCAATGAAATCATTCAACAGATAAAAGCATATTTAGTCGCATTCTTTTTGGTGATCTACCCATCCAAAATTGTACTTTACTTGGTACTCTGCAAATATGTTTTGCACAAAAAAAAGTGAAAACAGCTAGCATGTGCTAGCCAAGAGCCTGTTAAGCATGTAAACATGCTTTACCTCATTTAATCCTTGCAATAACCTTATGAAGTGGACATTTCTATTAGCTGCATTTTACATTTAAGGAAAAAGTCCAGACCCCTGGAGTAATTAGTCCAAGTCTGAGAGTCCCCATGTGTCAGAATAAGGATTCGAACCCAGGAGCTTGGGGGTGCGGCTCAGGCTCTTGGCCACTGGCTTGGTGTGAGGAGACAAGGTGCAGTCAGCTCACCCTTGCTTGCCCAAGGTAATCTTCATCCAGCAGGTGGAGAGGGGCTTGGGGTATAATTCCACGAAGCAGCCTCGATGCATGGAAGTATCTTTGAAAGCTTAACAGTCTTTTCACCTTTTTCTTGGTGCCAATTTCCCCTGAGTGTGTTGTATCTGTGGAAAACAATCAAATCCAGAGGTTTATATATTTTTAAAAAAGTCCATTTTCTCCACTAGGTGAAAATATAATGCGTTAAAAATGGAAAGAAATTTCAATGATGCCGTTAATGCTTTCTTAAGTACTGTCTTTAACTCTACATTCGACATTCCTCTAGAACAAAAATGGCATTTCTTATATAGCATGTTTATTAAAATATCAAGGAATTTCTGAACATAATTTTGGAAGACATGAAATACATGAATTAAAACTTCATTTTCTTGTTGATGAGGCCAGTATGTTTAGTAAGTGAAACTCTTATGCTTCTGTGTGCATCTGAAATGAACAAGTATGCTTTCTTTCTGCTATTTTGGAATGGAGCCTTAAAAGGGTAGACCAGATTCTCATCCTAAACCCTCTAGTCTGAGACGATCCTTCTTATTTATTACAAGAGTTGAGGACATACCAGCTTAGACATGAAGAAAATGTTTCCTCCATGTTCCCGGAAAATCAGTGGCAAAGAAATCAATACGCTTGGCACAAAAGTGACCTAGATTCCTCTAAGAAGAAGCAGAGAGGGTTTTTACTTTTTAACAGTGTGTTCTCCCTTACAGCCAACCATAAACATCTGATCTTGTCAGTAGAGATGTTTTAGTACTTCTGTTACATGTAGCTTTTAAAACTTGACTGGTGACACTTTGGCTACTGTCCAGAAATACCCCAAGCATATTATTTGGGTGCTTGTCAAGCTGTATTCTATCTCAGCTGAAATTCTATGACTCATTCTAGAGCTGTATAAGTGACATTTGTTGCCAACTTTGGATCTGGAGTTAATTTACTAGTTTAGTAGGAAAATGTAGAGCTCATAGATAAAGTGATTTCGGTTCTTTCATGTCTCCTACTATCTTCCCTTTTCTTTTATGGAACACAGAATCCCAGGGGATGTCAGAAGTCAAGGAAACGAAGGGCTGAGACCCCCTTAGCAATGTGGTACTCAGCAGTGGCAGTGAGTTAACAAGATGGGTTCATTACTGAGGTTGCATTATTCATAACAAAGGAATAATTCAGGGAAAGCGAAGTGTACTGTTCTCTGGAATTATTTTTATTTTAAAATGTATCTAGATCTTATGTGTGGCAAGAGTTAAAACAAGTACATACAGAGGTAAATGGCACTTACACAACTGAAATTGGGTGTCAGGCACACATCAGTATTAAAAATCGTATATGTTGACTCCATTCCACTGTTGGGTTCTCATTCATTGCCATCAGTTTATTGAATCAAAGTAAAGAAGAATAAAGTGGTTCATTCATTTACCCAAATTAAAAAAAGATAGTCTATCATGGGGCAGGCAGGCACTGTTCTAGATGCTTGAAATACTTCAGCAAAACAAAGATCCCAGCCTTCATGGAGCTTACATTTTAGTAGAGAGAGAAGGACAGTCAGCAATGGCCATAAAAAGTAGGTAAGCTAGAAAATGTATTAGAAGGTGATAAGTGTAATGGAAAGAAAAAAAGGAAAGCAGAGAACAGGGAATCAGATGTACTGTGTTGGGGGTGGTCAGGGTTGCCTCATTAGAGGGAACAGTTTGATCAAAACTGGAAGGAGATAAGGGAGTTGGCCAAGAAGATATCTGGGGAAACACCTTCTATATGGAGAAAAAACCCTGGTGGCAGCCTACCTAGAGTGCTGGCATGCATGAAGAAGATCAGGAGTTCAGTGTGGATGGAGAGGAGAGGAAAGGCGAGAAGGAACCAGAGATGAGGTCTTAGAGGGGAGAGGGTCTTCACGAGGCTGTGGGCTTGACTTTGAGTGACATGCTATAAACTTTTGAGCAGAAGAGTGATGTGATCAGACTTAACATTTAAAAAAGGTAATCTGGCTGCTGAATTGAGCAAGAGATGGTAGCTCAGATGGTGGAGTTAGTAGTGGATATATTTTGGGTTTCCTCACTTCTTTTGGCCTGAGTAACTGGAAGTATGGAGCTGCCTTCACCTGAGAGGGGCAAGGTTATAGGTGGGCTGGGTCTGGAGTGGATTTCAGCTTCATACTTACTGAATCTCAATGTATATTAGAAATGCAGGCGCAGATGTCAAGTAAAAAGATGGCTATAAAATTCAGAGCTTGGGGAAGAAGATTGGATTGCATATATAAATTTGGGTGTTGTCAGATGAGATTATTTAGGGAGTGAGTGAAGATATAGGCAAGAAAGCGAGTGAAAGGGTGTGGAGAAGAGTAGTTGAAAAGCAAAGAGCTGAGAAGGAGAGTTCCATGAGGTAGGAGGAAAACCAAGAGAATATCATTTCCTGGAAACCCTAGTGAAGATAGTTTTGCAGGGAGAAGATGTGCTCACTAGCATCAAAAGCATCAAAGGCCAAGTACGATGATATGATGGTTTGAAGGCCTTATGGATCCTTATGGATCCCATGTTCTTAAAGCTGATCCATTCCTGTGGGTGTAGACCTTTGTGGGTGGGACCCTTTGGTTAGGTTATTTCAGTTGAGGCATGTCCCAGGTGGGTCTTAATCCTCTTACAGGAATCCTTTATATGAGGATGAAATTCAGAGACACAGAAGACAGAGAAAAAGACATAGAAGAGCAGAGAAAGCTAGAGAAGCAACAATCGAAAGCAGTGAAGCCTGGAAGAGAAGGGAGAGCCCTGCAGATGCCGCCATGTGCCTTGCCATGTGCCTTGCCATGTGCAGAGAAGTCCAAGATTGCTGGTGGCTAGTCTTCAGGGAGAAAGCATTGCCTGTTGATGCCTTGATTTGAACATCTTCATATCCTCAGAATTATAAGCTTGTAAGCAAATAAATCCCCATTGAAAAGCCAACCCAGTTCTGGTATTTTGCATTTAAGCAGCTTTAGCACACTAAAACAAAGACTGAGAATTGACCATGGGTTAAAATAGAAAAAATTCATGACAATACACTACACAGTGAACTGTAAGTTAAACCATGGATTATAGTTAATAGCATAGTTATAAAAATGTGCATCAATTATAACAAATGTACCACATCAATGCAAGTATTAATAATAGGGGGCATATGGAAATCCTAAATATTATGCTGATTGTTCTGTAAACTCACAACTTTTCTGATGAAAAAAATAAAAAAAATTAATTGAATTATATATACATCTAAGATAAATGTATTTTTTTAATGCCTAGAAGCAGCAACACATTGGTAGCATTGAGCAATCTTATGCCCTGATTTTGATTTCTAAATCTGATTTCTTGCTAAAAAGAATCAGACCATTTGGAGAATGGCTGATTCTAGGGCTGTGGCAGGGGAAGTACAAGGGGAACTCTAATACCTTGTTATGACAGAAAATAAGGGAGGGCTCAAAAAATGTTGGGGCCATTTAGAAATGAAAGAGGAGACAAGTTGAAAAGGGTCCCTTTGGACAGGTATGGGAAATTTGAGCATCAAAATGAGTAATGGAAGAAAGGATTACAAACCGTGGACTGAAATAAGGATCCTTGAGCCCATACTGATAGTAAGCAAGTAAGTTGATACTTAAGAAGAGAAAGCAATTCCTTACAGAGAATGCTAACCAATAAATGCTAACAAATAAATAATAGAGTTAGAAGAACATCATCTTGCAAGCATCACAGTAATAATCGATTTGAGCAAGGATCATCATTGGAAACTAAAATTATTAAGTGAAAGTTTAAAAGCAATAGGATAATTACATACCATCAAAGTATCTTTCTACAGATTACTTATTAATCAGAAAGGGGAAAATGGTAGCTTTCTAGTGGACAAATGTGGATGGGGAACTATTTAAGTAATAAAGTTAACTCTGCCAATAATGGGAGAAAATGAGCTTCCTGATGTAATAAACTGAGGACACAATGTCATGTGTGTCATTGTGTCAAATGCAAACTGAACCTAATAAAAAGAAAACATCAGAAAGACCCAAAATGAAGGCTATTCTACATAACAATCAATCTCTACTTTTCAAGGATGTCAGTCATGGATGACAGATATAACCTGGGTATTGTTTCATAATAATCAATTCCAAAGAAATAGTGCAACTAAATGCAATCCTGAATTGGATGCTGGATCAGAGGAGAAATTTCCATAAATGACATCATCAGGACAATTTGTGAAACTTGGATATGGGCTTCTATGAGACAAAATAATTCTATCTATAACTTTCCTTACTTTGATAATTGAATTGTTATGCAAACGAATGCCCTTGTTCTTATATATATATACTGTAATATTTAGGGCTAAAACATATATGATGGGTATAATGAATTCTCAAGGGGTCAAGAAAGCAAGCATATAGTGGTAAGGCAAATAGGACAAAATAAAATGATTGGTGAAGGGTATATGAATGTTTCATTCTTGAAAATTTTATATAAATTTGAAATTATTTTGTAATAAAATGTTTAAGAAAAGGGAAGTGAGAAATTGGTAACAGCCACATCAAGCGTAGAGAACTTTATTTTTCCCTCAATTGTTGGCTAATATTTTTTTAATTTATTTTTTCATTAGAAAAGTTGTAGGTTTACAGAAAAATCATGCAGGAAATACAGAGGTCCAATGTACTCCCTTCATACACATACACATTTAGCAACTATTGTTAATAATTTCCTCAAGTGAGATACTTTCCTATAATTGATAAAACAATATTACTATAATTATACTATTAACTATAGTCCATGGATTACATTAGCATTCACCATTTGTGTTATATAGTACTATGGGTTAAAAAAAATTTTATAACAGTAACATATATACAACCTAAACTTTCTCTTTTTATTCACATTCAAATATGTAATTCAGTGCTGTTAACTGCATTCACAATGTTGTGCTGTCATCACCACCAACCATTACCAAAACTTTTCCTTCACCCCAAAAGAAACTCTGCACAAATTAAGCATTAACTCTCCATTCTCTACCCCAATCCTGATACCTGGTAAACTGTATTCTAGTTTCTGACTCTATGAATTTGCTTACTCTATTTCCTAGCAACGAAATCACACAATATTTGCCCTTCTGAGTCTGGCTTATTTCACTCAACCTGCTATCTTCAAGGTTCATCCATATTGTCATGTGTCAGAACTTTACTCCTTTTTATGGATGAATAATATTCCATTGTGTATAATATATATATATTATATTACATTTCGTTCATTCATCTGTTCATGGATGCCTGGTTTGCTTCCATCTTTTAGCAATTGAGAATAATCTGGCTATGAACATCAGTATGCAAATATCTGTTCAAGTCCCTGCTTTCCATTCTTTTCGGCATGCATTTAGAAGTGGGACTGCCGGGTTATATGGTAATTCTATACTTAATGTGTTGAGGGACTGCTGAACTCTTTTCCACAGCAGCTACACCATTTTACATCCCCACCAACAGTGAATGAGTGTTTCTATTTCTCCACATCCTCTCCACAATTTGTTATTTTCTGTTTTTTTTTAATAGCCATTTTAATGGGCGCAAAATGCTATCTCATAGTGGTTTTGATTTGCACTTCCCTACTGGCTAGTTATGTTGAGCACCTTTTCATGTGCATATTGACTATTTGTATATCTTTTTTGGAAATAGCTTTTCAAGTCAGTCCCCATTTTTTCATTGGGTTGTTTGACTTTTTATTGTTGGGTTATAGGATTTCTTATATGTTCTGATTACTAAATCCATATCACATACATGGTATCAAAATATTTTCTCCCATTGTTTAGGCTGTCTTTTTATTTTCATGATGAAGTCCTCGGATGCATAAAAGTTTTAAATTTTGATCAAGTTGAATTTAGGTATTTTTTACTTTTGTTGCTTGTTTTTGAGGTAAAGTCTAAGAAACCGTTACTAACATAAGGTTCTGAAGGTGCTCACCTATGCTTCTTCTAGGAGTTTTATAGTTTTGTTATTTTATTTAAGTGTTTGGTGCACTTTGAGTTGCTTTTTTTCTAGCAGCTTTCAAAACTCTCTCCTTGTCTTTGGGTATTTGACATTTTGGCAATTATGTGTCTCAGCATGGTTCCCTTCAAGTTTATTCTCTCGGGGTTTTTTGGGGCTTCTTAAATGTATATATTCATGTCTTTTGTTAAATTTGGGATTTTTTTCTGCCACTATTTCTTTGAATATTCTTTCTGCCACTTTCTCGCTTTTCCTTCTGGGACTCCTATATGTGTGTATTGGTACTTTTGGTGTGTCCCACAGGTATCTTAGACTCTGTTCACTTTTTCTTTTTGCTCTTTGGCCTAAATGATTTCAACTGTCTTCTCTTTGAGGTCACTGAATATTCTTTCTTTTGCTAGCCCCAATCTGTTTAAATCCTCCAGGGAATTTTTCATTTCAGTTAATAATGGTCTTCAACTCCGGTATTTCTGTTTGGTACCTTTAAAAAATGTCTATGTCTTTATTGTGATCTCATATTATTCATTTATTGTTTTTCTGAATATCCTTCAGTTCTTTTTCATGTTTTCCTTTATTTCCTTGAGCACATTGAGATTCTTTTTAAAAAATTATTTGTCTGGTGTGTTCCAAATCTGGTCTTCTTCATTGATGGTTTCTGGAATTTTAACTTGTTCCTTTGGATGGACCATCATTTAGTGTCTCTTTTGTTTGTCTTGTGATCTCTTTTTATGCACAATGGACATTTTAATGCTTTAAATTGTTAACTCCGGGATTTAGTTCCTGAACTTTTTGTTCCTTAAGGTTGTATCTAGCTAGTGATATGACAGACATTTCCTTGAGTGTCAGGAGCTAACCAAAACAAAAAATCAATGTAAAAACCACCTTTTATAGTCTTTGCAAATTGGCCCTGCCTTGGTTGTTGCTTTCCTTCAGGGTTTAGCCCTTCCTCGCCATCTTTTCTGAGCCACAACTTGTCCTTGGCTTGTGTACACTCCTGGCCTTAGGATTTCCTCTGGTCATCGGAATTTGTTTCCTTATGAAATAGGCACTGTCCCCTTACCAGTTACTCTATTGTACATCTTAAAGTAGGTAATCCTTTGCTCCAGGATGCTTTGACTTAGTTGTTTCTTATATTGCTTTTGCTCTCTGTAAGCTTCTTTTCCCTGCAGGGCAAGTTCTGGGGGAATGAGCTTGAGATGAGTTTCCCTGAGTCAATATGTCAGCCTGCCACCGATAGACTGACATTGACATACGGATGCCAGGGTCTGCACATAGGGGTTACTCTGCTCCCTCCAGGACAGGGCCTGGGCCCTATAATGGGAAGGAGGGTGGCTCCACTCTGCATCAGGGTGGGGCTGGGGGAGGGCCGGCAAGGGTGCCTCAAGCTTCTTCTACCATTTTTTTAAAGCTGCATTTTCTTGAAATTGGCATTCAGTTAGTTATTGTAATACTTTAACCTTTTTCCAGATTTTGGAGGAAAATGGCTCTGCCAATTTTGGGAAGTTGTTTAAAGATTTTGTGGGAGAAGGGCACCCTGGAGCAGCTTATGCTACCATCTTGGTTTACCAGAATGTGGATAACTTTTTAAAAGAATTTTGATACATAGAGTAGCAAAGAAATGTGGTGATAGTTCTGTATAGAACGAAATCAGTCATTTCAAGAAATGAACGAGATCAATTATTCCTCTCTCATATATAAGACAAATTTAAAAGGAAATGTCCATAGAATGCTGCATTCTTTTTCTGTATTCTGTGAACATCCCCTTATTCCAAAATATTAGGAAAAAAATCTCCTGTAGTTGAGTATGGCAATATTTGCATAATAGAATCAGAAGCAAACACTATAAACCTGAATGTTGGAAGCACATGATACAAACATAGCAAATTGAAGTTATGTCTTATTCCTTTTCTTAAAACTCCACTTAGCCCTCCATTTGGTGTAATAATTTAAGCAAATTCAATGCTAAGATAATGGCATTTAAATGAAGTTATATATGCTAAATATAGCTAAATGTACTATGTTGACTAAACTATTACTAATCTAATGCTAATATGTCTGGAGATATTTAGTTTAGATCCATTTTTGTTCTTAAACCTAAATAAGAAAATGATAAGATTCTCTTCCTTCTCACTTATTTTTCTTACCCCGCAGTCAAATAGTTAATAGTCTGACAATGTGGCAGAATGTAGATCTCCTTTGTAATTGTCACGTCTTAAAATTTTGGGGTTTTGTTTCTCATAGATTTTTTTTTGCCTTAATTTTGTTTTAAAAACATATTGCATTATAATATGATTTATGGAGTTTTTTGGCCCCCCTTAGTTTTTGCACCTAAGGCAAGTGCCTCATTTGCCTTACCCTTGTCCCAGGCCTATCTCACATCTTTGGTGTATAAGCTCAGAAAATGTAAGAAATATTCATTAGTAAAATAAATCCAGCCAATATAATCTTCTCATGTTAAAAATTTTATGATAACTTGTAAGTGAAAAGATGTAGCACATAATGTCATTCACTGGGAAGGTTTTCAAAGCTTTTGAGCAAGTTTATTATCATGGTCTGTACTCTTTATTTATGCCCTTTCAAGCTCAGTGTCTGAGATGACTAAGTAGATATCTGCAAGCTGCAGAATTAACTGTTGACTAATATTTTCTAAAATGCCAAGACAAGCCATGACTATGCCACTTAGCACGTCTCTCTGGGTGTTCTTTAATTAACAAAAATGATTTAGAAGTGATGCTGGCTATTCATTTATGAGAATGATAGAGCTTAATTTCTTATCTGAGGACATACAAGAAGATAATTAAAAAATCCTCAAGGTGGCTCTCAAAGGGGGAGGAGCATGCAATGTGGAAGAAAAATAAATTAATTAAAAAGTATTAATAATGGACCAAATGACTCTCATATAGGGAGAACCAACTTTATGCTATGGGAGATAATAAAGAAGGAGGATGCAAGGAACTAAAGATCAAAAACATGAAAATAAGAAATGATCTGTGAATAAAGCACCATTCTGATTTCATAGAATGATTTCTGATTTCATATTCAGATTTATTCACAGAATAAAGCACTAGACACTGCTTTGTGAAGTGTGGAAATGTGTAAAGCACTTACTGACTCAGACTGGACATATTTGTTTCTGAAAGGACTTTCAGTGACTAGCTGGCATGTTTACTTTGGTAATTAGAGGTGGCTAGCTATGCATTTCTGCATAGAAGTTTACGTGACTAACTTAGTTAAATCTTTCAGGAAGTTCAACTAAATGCAGCGTGGGAAAATCAAGAGAGATGTAACAATGTACCTAGTAATGCTCAGTTAATTAATACCTTTATATAATCTAAAAAAATCATACTTTAAAGGCACTCACAGTCATCCCTATGATACTTTTGGCTTGGATGTAATTGTTTTATGGTCTATAGGTCCCCAAATTCTCATTTGGAATAGTTGTAAAAAGATGATCCCGAAAGTTTCATTGCTGAAGCCCCCTTATCTATGTGAGACTTGACTCCAACTGTGGAATTCATTTTCTGCTCATTCTGTTCCGAATACTTTTATGACTATCACAAATATGTACATATTAACACATTTCGCACTACGTAGATACTAATTTTAGGGTTATGAAGTTTATATTGGCACTGCCAGCATGGTAATTTTTAAGTTCCACAAGGTGGGATTGGCTTTAATGCAAAATTGTTAATAAAAACTATTTTCATTTTGAGTGCCTTCTTTGTGGAATGTTTGTTTTATAGAGGTTGATAAATTTCGGTACCCAGAGAAACCTTTAACTGGAATAAAAATCTTGGATAAAAAGCCATCAGCACACCCATAGGATGAGGCTATTTCTGTCGACTGTGTACCTGGTTTCTTGAGCACAGTCTCTAGTAACAGTTTCCAGAAGGTGAACAGTTAGTAATTGGTGGAGACGTAGCTCAGGTGATACTGAGAACAAAGAAAGCCTTTGTGTTTAAGTGAGCAGAACTGGTCTGAAGCAAACACAGAGACTCAACTACGTAAACCTAATACTAATGTTTCTTGGGAGTTAATCCAGCTGAAACTTTTAAATAATGTTGCTATGGGGTGAACTGTGCACCCCCAAAAGATATGTAAAGTCCTCATCTTGGGTCCATGTGAGTGTGACTTTATTTGGAAAAAGGTCATTGCAGATGGAATTAAGTTAAAATGAGGTCATACTAGAACAGGGAGGCCTTTAACCCAATATGATGGGCGTCCTTACACGAAGAGGAGAAGAGAAACAGACAGACACAGGGGAGAAGCCCTATGAAGGTAGAGGAGCCAAGATTAGAATGATGCCTCCACAAGCCAAGGACACCAAGCATTGCTGGCAAAAACCAAAAACTAGAAGAGGCAAGGAATGACCTTTTCCTACAGTTTTCAGACAGCAGACGGCCCTGCCAACACCTTGATTTCAGACTTCTAGCTTCCAGAACTGCGAGACAATAAATTTCTGTTTCTTTGAGCCCCCTAGTTTGTGGAACTTTGTTGTGGCAGTGCCAGAAATCTAAGACAAATGTGTTATTAACCAATGGCCTACTCGAATACTTCATGTACTAATAATTGTTGTAATGAAATTTATTGCAGGAATAATGACTACTCATAGGATTTGTTCATTCTTCTCTTATAGGGTCTTTAATATGTCTCATAGTACTGAGTTATTGGTGTAAATAACTGATTACTCACTGAGGTTAGAACTCATTTTAGCAACCTTTGTAACCCCTGTATCCAGCGCATAATCTTGCACATAATGAAAACTCAGTTAAAAAATTGTTGATTTAATTGTAATAAATTCAATTAGTTTGCAGAAGCATCATCATAGGATGCCAGTTTTGAATAATCAGCCAATTTATAAAGTACGAGGTACTAAAAGTTGTGTGCTAATTTTTGAAATCTCAAACTATATCCCAAGTCCCTGTACTTTCCTTTGCTTTGACTGAACTTTGCTGTAGCACAAAATTGTGCCCCGGTGGCTGTGAATATAGCTCTAATTTGCACACCTAACTCTCCTGCTAGGCTGCAAGGCTATATTTCTGTTCATTTTCTTTAAATTTCCACAATATCCTATAAATTCTAGGTGTTCAATACATGTTGATAGTATTAAATCACTTTCCTGATGTGTGTGCTTCCCATTCTAAGGTTAAGAATGATGAACGCTGGAGAAAACGGGTTGAAACTCTAGTTTTAAATATTCCACTTTAGAAAAAGATGAGAAGAGGTTACGCAGTTTGAATTCAGGTGTCCTGAAGCACAAATTGCAGACATACAGCATAACTCTTTCTCTCTTAATATGAGTTTACTAGCTCAGGGTTTAGGATCCCTGCAAATTGGAAGATGAGTGGATGCTCAGGATGGCAGTTTTCTTGAAAGCATACACAAGGATTTCAAGATTGAAACAATCTATTTTAAGGTGTAACTGCCTTGCAGAATAATTTTATAGTGGACTACTTTACAAAATGGAGGAAAAACTTAAAGAAGTTGTATGCAGAACCTAAATATGTGACCTTCTAGTCTGAAGGCCACATGTGAAGACGTCAGCCTTTGAATGAGACTAATGCCCATTTCGATGTATTAAAGATTTTGAATCATTTTCATACCTTTTTAGAAAATTTCACATTTCAAATGTGGCTGTGATGACTTTGAGACTCAAATTTCTCCATTATTCATAAAAAGAATGAGCCACCAAAAAGTTCTTTTAAAGAAGATTCTTTGTCCACCTCAGCTTTTGAGAAATCATCAGTGGCCATTAAATGGTCAGGCTTGTTTACTTCTTCCCAACAGAAAAGGGTGGGTAGAAACTTGATGACAACGTATCATCTCATTGGGCTCATAACATCATCAGATGTGTTTATGGATTTTTAAGACAAAGTCATTCTAAAATGACTTGAAATCCTGAGCAATTAAACTGAGATAAAGGTCAAATTTAATCCTTTAACATCTAGGGCATTTTCAAGGCTCAATCCTTCATAGAAAAATAAGCTGTGAATATCAAAAACCTCACAATCCGAAATAGCCACAACCTAATGTCAACGACAACAAAAACAAAACATCCCCTGTCCCCAGAGAGAGAAAAAGAGAAAATAAACCCAAACTAAAGTACACCATCACCTTAAAATTGAACTTGAACTTGGGAAATCAATTTGTGTTCAAAGGAGCGAAGGAGTCATTTTTTTTTAAGAAGTTATTTTTAAGTTCTCCAAACTCATGCTTTGAAAGCTGTATTAAAGCCCCATGTCATTAGCTCTTCTACGCAGGAAAAATCCTCACGACTTCTTGGTGGCTGTCAGAAGAACTCTGCTTAACACTGCCACGGGGTGGGAGGAGGAGGAGGAGGAGGAGGAGGAGGAGGAGGAGGAGGAGGAAGAGTTTCTTCTTTAAGGCAGGTTAAAACTGTTTTTCTAGTTCTACTTTTAAACATGTTTTTTTTTTTTTTCTCAATTGCTACTTTTCTTTTATGTTCTTGACAGTGAAGGAAAACCAACATGGCTGATGTGAGTCACAGAATAGACTGATCTTTTCCCCAGCTCACGGCACCCCACCTGCAGCATCCGTGCAGCACGTGGAACTTGCTGGAAAGTGTTAAAGAGGGTCAGATGCTTGTCCTTTTGGGCCACGCAACCCACTGTTTTTTTTGCAAAAAGTGCTGTTGTCAGCCCATTGTCTTGTCTACCATAAAATGCATTCCAGACCCTATTGATTATGAATCTCTAGCTTCCGGGGTTCAGGGATGGTTAGAAAAATATTATTTCCTTTTTGAAAAGAGGGAAAAGGCTTTATAATTCAGCTCTCAGGTCTTCTTTGGGCAAGAGAAACGTTTTTCAAAATACCATTTTGAATGAAATTTAAATGAATTAGCAAGAAGCCGATCAGATTTCTCCAGTTCTAAAGAAGAAATACGTGCCAGACACAACGCGGTTTTATTGAACCCTCCGCTTCTCAGAGTTTGCAATGTTTAGCAACCCCCAGATTCGAGGGCAGTGGTTTGTGGTGAGCAAATTGAGGTGACCAAACTTGCAGTTGATTCGAGGTCTGCAAAGGGTAAAAGTTGCTGCATTAACTCCTTAGTCCTCAGCAGTTATTTAAAATAAGCCTGGCCCTTTATCTGGGGATTTGTGTTTGGACTGTTATGTTTTAGTAAAAGAATTCCAGAGGTGTGTCGTAACATACTCATGCTCCTCTCCTTCCGGGCTGCCTGCTCTTCATTCTTCAGGCCCCTTCCCGGGTATGGGGCCAACCCTCTGACTGCCGCTAGGCGTCCCTATCCCGTCTCTCACCCCCACTCAGCCCTGCCAGGCCTCTACTCCAAATTCCTCTCCAGCTCTCCAATGTCTACTTAATTAAGTTTATATTATTTACTCTGGCACTCATGGCCCTCCACAATCTGAGGCCAACTTGTTTCTCCATTTTTATCTCCTTCAAGTCCCCTGCAGATAAAAAGGGCTTGCTCCTGCTGTTTTGTTTTCTTTTCCAGGTTGCCCCTGGTTTTCTGCTTCTGTGCCTATTCCCACATTCCTCTTCAACCGAATACTATCTCCACCTATTGAAATTCCAGCCAACCTTCAACAGCCCTCCTCAGAGGTTTCCTCCCCACCGCCCTCCCATTCGACGCATTCAGAGCCTTCTGTGAATTCTCCAGAGGCTTTGAGGCTGGTCTGTGGGACTTGGTGTCCTCAGCTCTCCAACCAAGCAGCACACGGTACACACATGATGGCGAGGCCCGCCGGGAGGACCAGGTCTTATGGTGCCTTGTTTAAAAGGTATTTGTTGAGTGAAGGAATGAAGGGATGAGGTAACTATTAATTGAGGTGTAAGCCTTTTATATGTCTTACCAGCTGTAGCTCTTAACACACTGCCTAAGATGTGAAAAGTCCTAACACATAATTGTTGAGTTGAATGAACTGTCTAGAATAAGGAAAATTCATTCATCGAGCACAGCAACTGTTGGGTGGTATCCCGTGTTGGAGAACTTGAACTTCTCTTTCTTTTCTGAATTTGCTGGCTTTTCAGAAACGATGACAAGTGGCATCTTTCGAGTGGTGAGAGACCAGCATTAACGTTATCCATTGGTACAGGCCTGGATAGGAACTTGTATATCCAAAATTTCCAGACCCTTTTAGCATTATTTTTTTGGAAAAGGAGTGCCTTGTAAGCGAATTCCTTTTTCTTTATTGTTTACGAGGTTGCTTGTGTTATATTTCTCAAGTGAATCTTCTGATTTGATGGGTTCAATCAAGTGTGTATTATATGTAGTTGAAGCATAACTTATTAAATGTAAATATCCACCCCCAGTTTGGCAGAGAGTTTTGATGTTTGCCTGGGTGTTGAGCTTTGTCTCTCGCGGCCTGAGGGTCTCTCTGTATTGAGTGTTATGTTACTTATGAATAAGCATATCTACAACTTTTGGTTCAGATACATTTTAGGAAACAATCTCTAGTTGAGATCTGCACCATTAACAGACCATAGGAAGCTAACTAACCATTTCCACTTTGAGCTAGATTGGCGAGAGGACAGGATGGTTTTAGGCAACTAGTGCAGTGTCCCCCTGCATGGGTACTGAACTTCCCCAAAGACTTAAGTGATGCATCTCAGATCCCCTTCCTTTCAAAAAGTGTAGTTAAAGAAAAGAAAACAATAAAAGGAAGTTTGGATCTGATTCATGAGCACAAGTGTTTTAAAATCAATGAAGTAAAGTTTTAAAGGTTGAAATTGGTTTTATTGAACAGGAATGTCAGAGTGAGAAACACTGTCAGGCTAATATTGAAAAACAACCAGCAAAATAACCAGAAAAACAACCAGAGAATTAACTCCACGGCATAATTGGCAAGTGATTCTATATATGCAATGTCCTGTTTCTCTTACTAAATGTTCAAATGGAAATTAGGAAGTGAATGATAAATCACTTGTGGGTTGTAAAATTGGAAACACATGTATTGCTGACAATGACTTAACACGATTTGATGATTATGCCATTACACAAAGACATCCACAGACATCAGTCGGTACCTCAAGCTTCGGAAAAGACAAACATTTTGGTGTACATAGAGCACTGTGGCAGCTCCGGGGAGGAGAAAGAGTGGGAGGTATTCGGGCTAACAGGCTGCTCAAAATAAACCTGAGACAGGAGGCACAGGCCTCACAGTTAACCACTTCTGAGCCAAGTCTTAAAGCCATGTAAGATTTTGCCTGGAGAGAAGTCTGATGGAGATGAGGTCTGAGGGCATAATCTTACTTGAGAACATGGAGTTTTCCTTCTTTTTCCCTCTCTTTTCTTCCTTCTGGAAAACACCTATGTCTTTTAGGTGTTTTCTAAATATTTCTAATTACTTTTACAATGGTAAAGATATTCTAAGCGGGAATGGTTGTATGATTAAAATATAATGTCCTTTGGCAGTTGTCAGTGAATGAAACTGAAACACCTTACATGTGAGTCCATCGGTTATTTGTTCTTTCTGAGTTTCACTCAGTGCCCAGAATCTAAACAGTGGAGTCAACCCTGGGATGTCTCCACCAGCTGATGTTCATTGAGCACCTACTGTATGCAAGACACTGTGGTACTTGAAAATACATGATATCCAAGTCAGTGCTTCTGCATTCAACTATTTGTAGAAGGAGGCTATTGGGGTCGCTGGTTTTCTGTCCTCGTTACTGCTTTTCCTTCTACTTTAGTTGTGATGGGTAAGAAATGGCTTAGTATAAAAATGCCTAGGAGTTACGCCACAAGGTGAAAAGAATGATCAAGAGAAGTTTATTTGTCTAGTGGACTTTATTCTCAAGAAAGTGATGGCCCACTCCCCCTCCCCCTTGACGGAGTCAGAAGCCCGTCTTTCTTCCAGAGATAGAGGCACAATGGCACCTGGTGTAGGGGATGTAGCAGGACAGAGAGGGCAAGATGACAGAGCACTGGAAAAAGAATGAGGAAGGGGGATCTAAAGAGAAGGGATATCCCAACACCCATCTGAGGTCTGTGTACCCCTGGAAGCCTCGCCCAGAAGAACTATAAGGAATACTTTGCACTACTCTCTGAATCCCATTTGGGTGTGAGATTTGGCATGAGTGATAGTGTGTCCTTTATGACAATGGACAGGATTTGCACGACCTTCTTGATAATGTAAGGCAGAACAGCAGAGCTAGAGAAGTTAGAAAGCCTTCTGAGAACTTTAGAGACCATAGAGCTCTAAAAACAAGTTTATTTAAACCTATATTGAGAAACACGTGTGAAGCATGCACATAACCTGCTGGAGCTGGAGAGAGATCTACTGAAGGCGGAACTGTGGAGATTCAAATGGTGAGGAGTGAAAGCACAAAGGGAGTTACACAGGGAGAGCTTGCCCTGCAGTTTCTTCTCCCATCCTGTCTTATTAGCACTATGTTGCTTGGAAAAAAGAGTTCAATTGCCATGTGTGATGGAGGGGGGATGTGGAGGGGGAGGGAGAGATAGGATGTCTATAGAATACATTCAGCTAAGGATGTGTGGAATGACCAAAGAGAATAATTGCCCTCGATTGTTTCCATCACTCATCCTTCCCTTCTCTTCCTTTCCCTTCCCTGCTCTACTGGGTTAAATAGTATCCCCCCAAGACCAGGTCCACCCAGAACCTGTGAATGTCATCTTATTTGGAAACAGGGCCTCTGCAGATATAGTCAAGTTAAAATAAGGTCATACTGAATTAGAGTGGGCCCTAATCCAATGACTGTTGTCCTTATAAGATGAGGGAAATTTGGACACAGAGGGAGTATGCCATGTGAAAAGAGGTAGAGGTGTTGGAGTGAGGTGTCTATAAGCCAAGGAATGCCAAGGACTGCCAGCAAACACTAAAGCTAGAAGGGGCAAGGAAGGATCCTCCCCTACATGTTTCAGAGGGAGCATGGTTTTGCCAACACTTTGATTTCAGACTTCTAGTCTGTAGAATTGTGAGAGAATAAATTTCTGTAGCTTTAGGTCACCTAGATTTTTTATGGTAACCCTAGGACAGTAATACCCCAGGCCTGGCCTGGCCTTGCCTTCCTTTTCTTTCCCTTCCCTTATCTTTTCCTTCCCTTTCCTCCCTTCTTTCCTTTAAACATTAACTGAGGGTTGGCTTTGGACCAATACTGGGCTGGGTGTTGGGATGCAAAGATGAGGAGGACATAGCCTGTCCTCAGAGTCCTCCATTAAGAGGAGAAGCTTGCTCCTTCACTCCCTGTTGAAGACAGCAGTCATTTAGGGAGGTGGGGGGCTGCCCTCCCTTGGAACCTCCACTGGCTTACTAGTAGGCAGGTTGTGTGGCTGGCTAACCAAGAAGTGTCCTCATGGTGTTCAGATCTCCAGGAGCAGCTATGGTGTCATGACTGTGCTGACACTGTCCCTGGTGTTTTTCCATTTGCACATAGATGACCCATGCTTAGCACCATCTTGTTCTACTTGGAGCCTTTGATGAAGGAGACTGTCTAGCCAGGCAGAGCCTACAGATTGTGAGCAGATGGAATTCACAAGTGTGATCCCAGGGAAAGAGCACTTGGCCTAGAATGAGATCACCCTGGTTCAAGTCTTGGTTCTTCCACTAACCAGGCTTTTGGGTATAAGAATTGAAATTAGCACATAGTAGCACACACGAAGATTGATGAAGCATTTAAAGACAGGCCCAATCAAAATGCAAATGTCATCTTGGTAGAATTACACAATAGATTGATGAATACCTTAGCTCGAATTTGTTTGCAATTAGGTAAGCAATGCTAGATTAATAGGTTCTTTTGGAAGGGGTGAAAGGAATAGTCTAAAACGTGGAGGTCAATTCAGAAAGGAAGTCATGTGGAGGCTCAGTGTTGGGGAGAGCTGGAGGGTGGGATGGAGAGGCAGAAGGAGGAGGTGGTTGGATGGAAAGCCTTGCTGGTCCTTCCCAGTGGTGGCTGGTGTTCGGTGCTGCGCTCCTATAGCAACAGCACCCCTCAGCTGAGATGCAGCAGAGCAGTTATGAATGCACATAGAATCATCAGATGCACTGGTCCTTCCTATCCTCCCAACCTCTCCCTGGGGGCAGAAGTCCCACTTATCTTACCTCTCACTTCTCAGCACTAAGCATAATGGAATGAATGAAAGGCAATAGCAGAGCAAGAGAAGGTGTAAAAGTCCAAGAAGAACTTCATCAACTTGATCATTTTGTCCAGTGCTCTCAGATCTCACAACAAAACAATCCTAGTTAATAATTCCTACCATTATTCCAGGTTTACTGTAGCGAAACAGAGTACCCAAAAGTTAAGAAACTCAGTAAAAACAAGTAAGGCACAGGCAATGAAAACTTTCCACACCTCCCATTAACTGATATTGTTTCTTTGTTGAGATAGAATTAATTAAAAATATCAAATTCTATCTTGAGCTGGTTTATATTATTCATCTCTGTTAAGAGAGCCCCGTTAGTTGTTTCCAATTAGCAGCTTTCTGATGATAATGAAGGGGATGGATGTCAAATTATATATGGAGCATTTGATTCACACATATGCAAAGCCAGCTTTCCAAATGAATGGAAATCAGCCTCTTTCTTAAAATGCTAGGCCACCGCTCTCAGTAAAAAGCAGAAACTGCCCAGCATCTTGTGCTCTGGAGAAGTGGCCTCTCAATAATGACAAGTGGCACTCTGTCCTTCCAGTGACCCGAGTTAGGGAGGACAGATTTCACTCTGTTTAAGAATGAAGAGAGGGGTGTGTTCTTTGGAGACCATCCAGAACAATTCTTCAAAGTGTCAGGAGAAGCACAACAGGGCGTGGAGTTCAGAAGTTCAGCTAACTTGAAGGTCCTTCACCCTGGGAAGATTTGTCAATTTTTTTCACTTACTTGTACACCCCAATGAATGCTTGCAGTTGCAAGTTTCTCAGCATGATTTGGTCAAAACTCACTCACAATCATGCCAAGAATCTGTTTTTAAAATTTTGTTGTCAAAATTTGCAGCTCAGGGAGCCTTAGATAATTTTAAAAGTATCTGATTTTTCAGTAACCATACGTCTAGTTAAATTGAATTTCAGGTCCCTTTGGGAGCCCCAAATCTGAAATGGTTTTTTTAAAGAAACCAAAACTTCTGAAATTTATGTTAAGAATATTTGTGCTTTACCAGCTTTAAGCCAAAAGAAAAACTTTATGGTTAACTGAAAGGCAAAATTAATAAATGGGTTCAGTAATAATAATAAAATAGATTATAATAGCTTTAGAAGACTTCCAGCTAATCTTCTACTTTAAGACAGTTGAGAACCAAAAGCTATTTAAAGCTATTACTGGTAAATAAAAAGCTTGAAGTGGATGAATAACTACTACACATGAGTTAGGAATGAATAGCTTAAAAAGCAAACAAGCCCAAGAAAGCTAATGGGATTCATGAGTTCGATGTGGGAGGCATTATTCCTTAGGGAGCCTTTGGGAAATATTGGGGGGTATTTTGGTTGTTGAAATGATTGAAAGGGCCCAGATGAAACTGAGTGGAAGGGAGCTAGGGGTGCAAGATCTCCTGAAATGTGTAGGAGACTTCCACATGACAAAGAACTGTCCTGCAACCCATTCAACCTTTCAGAGGCTCATCAGGAATTCATATAGGTGAAAAGCTTGTATATGATGATCTGAATGCAGAGCCTAATGCTGTTTCCTTTCTTTAAAGATAAGCTTGGAGTATTCCTTTGCAGCTTTAATATTCCTTTTTCAGGAGTGCAACTACTATGCAAATCAAGGAAAAATGCAATTGCAGGGGAGTGGGCAGGGAAGGCAAGACTTTACTGGGAGTTGTTCCCCATTTTGGAAAAACACCAGTAGCAAGACTGCTTGTGGTATGTGATTGGGTTACCAACATCACACACCTGTGCCCCGGTCTGTGTTGGCAGGTGATGCATCCACAGGGATTCCACATGGAGGGACAAGTATCTGACTGTGCACATATGCTCCTGGGGAGGCGGCCTAGGCCAAGCTTTTATCTTCTCTAGTGCACATTAAAATAAATGTGCAGCTGTTAGGGCTTGGTTCGTGTTCCCCCAAAAGATGCATTTAAGTCTGAACCCCTGTCCTGTGACCATGATCTCTTTTGGAAAAAGAGTCTTTGAAGATGTGACCAGTTAAAATGAGGCCAATGTGGATTAGGGTGGGCCCTTAATTCAGTGCAACTGGTGCCCTTGTAAGAAGAGGGAAACCTGGACACAGACAGACAGATACAGAGAGGAGAAGGTGAAGTGAGAGGGTGGCAGAACTAGGAGAGATGTGTTTACAAGCCAAGGAATGCTGTGGATGGCCAGCCACCACCGAAAGCTAGAAGATACAAGGAAAAGGCCTCTCCTGCAGAGGTCATGGGAAGCAGAGCCCTGCGCCACCCTCATGCAGACTTCCAGTCTCCAGAAGTGTGAGACAACAAAATTCTGTTGTTTTAAGTCATCCCATGGTGACACTTTGTTATGGTGGTCCTAGGAAGCTATTAAAATAAATAAAATAATATGGTAGCTATTAAAATAAAAAGCAAAAAGCATGTTTTATCACAATGAGAACATCTTGTGGACCCTCTGTGCCACCTGTTGGGAAATGCTGCTATACAGGGGATCTGACAAAGGGAGCTCTGGGGGTGGGTGGGGGAGGCGTCTAGTCACGCACTTTAAGTTTCTTGGTTTCGTTGAATAAACACATTGTCCCTTTACTAAAATATGTCCTCAATATTGCATTTTAAACATTTGATTTCATCACAGAAACAAGTAGTTTAAAAGTTCTATAGGATACATGTACCATACTAACTATACCACACTCTATGCTGTTTTCCTGGAGATACTCTTTGCTGAACAGTCCTTTGAAAAAACTTCTAGTAATATGGCAAACTCTTCATCCACTGTTGTCAGCATATTATGTACAACTCAACTTCAGTAAAAATAGAATATTCCATCCACGGCTCGGAGTCTTGTTGAATAAACACCTTAAATAATGTTTGTGTATTCAGCAAACACATGTCAAGTCCTATTAAGTCTAATGCCTTGTTTGGGGCACTAGGCTGTAACAGTGAATGAAACAAACCTCTTCCCCTCGTGGAGTTTATATTTCATTGACATGATATGAAAATAAAAGCAAAATTGATTTCCATTCGTCCCAAGAGAGGAGCAGATGATGGGGCAGTGCGAAAGTCCATGTCAGTTGGATGACCCAAGGCTGGTAGAGATGGCTATGCACACCTTACTGCCACTGGGCATTGAAATTTACCTAGAAAAATGACTTTAATATTGTCTCATCTGTGTAGCTTTTCTGACGATAAAGTTTTTTTTTGTTGCTGTTTGGCACGTATTTCTCAGCTCAATTTAAAGTTTCCCTCCACGACAAAGATTTCCTAATTCTTCAGGCTAAGTTCTTTCTTTCATATGTAATTTAAAACGTCCTTGAATCACCTCCAGTTCTCTTTTCCTATTATTTATACCATTAATATAAATGATAAATGGTTACCAGAGCCTCTTAATTATCATTTAAAGGAGGGTAAGTTCTCATTTTCTTAATCTTCTCTATTTAAGACATTGAAAAAATACCAAAGGGTGATTTAAGGTGGTGACAGCAGTTTAAAAAGAGAGTTCAGAATCCTCTCAGAGAACTGCCTCCAGAACACAGTGACATGTCATGCTGCTGATTTCCATATTGTGGGTGTTTCTTACTTATCCCGCTATTAATGTTAGATGAAATTCATCCATTGTATTATCAATTAGTCATTTCCAAACAGCTGAAATAAAAACCCACTGCTTTAGATTGCCTTCAAAATCTCAGGTCGCACCCCTGGCCTTTATAGGATCAGCAAATGGAAATTTAAACAATAAAGGAGCTGACTCTCCACAAAGAATGCTTTGAATTTCCAGTTAATAATCATTGTTTAAAATAATTGACTCTGAAGCATTCTAAGATTCTGAGAAGTCATGAGTCACTGAAGAATTAAGTTATGCCCCAAACAGCTTTTGTCTTAGGAGTTTTGGGTTATATCATAATTTGTTCAAAACAGGTTGTCCATGTTCGGTGAGTCTCAAGAGAACATTAAACCGACGTGAACATTCTTGTCTTTCGATATATCAATCAATTGCTATCTCTTTTTTTTTGCATGGGCAGGCACCAGAGAATTGAACCCCGGTCTCTGGCATGGCAGGTGAGAACTCTGCCAATGAGCCACCATCGCACTGCCCAAATGTTATCTTTTAAGACTTTTCCTTCTGGGGTATTATAATCCATTTGCCTATGAACATGAAATTTATGTGACTATTAAGATACTTTGGTAGTGGTGTCAAGAATAAGGTTGACATTCTGGAGACCTAATGCTGTCTCTTAAGGAATAATTATTGCTATAGCCAAGAAGGACACAAGTGTCAAAGAGAACATACTCCATGAGGCTGCAAGCTAAGGGAAGCCCTTTAAAAGCAGGGGATTTTGTTTCTTTCCCACAACTGGAGCTAAGCAATTAGACCAGTGCCTGGCAAACAGTCGGTACTCAATAAACACTCGTTGAGTGAATAACTGAATGAAAAGGAGCATCCCAGCAGCCTTAGTGGGTCGGAGGCCTACCTGAGGGGCCCAGATGACGGGGCCTGGGTCCACTGCCTGCAACCCGGTGCTGCCCTCCCACCTCCGCTCTCTGCCTCTTGTGTCAAACGAAGATATTAATAATTAATGGGACCTACAGCATAGTGCTGTCGAGAGGATTAAGTAAGTTACGCATAGAGATTGTTTAGCACATAGAACACTTTCACCAAACATCAGCTAATTTTAGAGTTAGAATATGCAGTTGGATACTGGCTTTCAGTCGAGATCCACGATTTTCTATGCGACAATTTGGAACTAGAATAAAAAACCGAGGTGAATCTCTGCACTTTTCATAAAGCTAAAGAAGTCTTAATCTTAGGGAGAGAAGGTTGGTCTAGGGCTGCCGAAGTGATGGAGAGTGCGTTTCCATTGTGCACCCCCGTGTCCTTGGCCATTTCCCTCTAACTTAGCCTTCGTCTTAAGATGAAGCAACTGCTTGCTGTTCAAGACTAAGGAGGAGAAAAGGTACTTTTCCTTACACAAGAAGAAAACAACAACAACAGAAAACCCTTCAGAGGTCCCCTGCTTCTTTGGAGCACATTACAAACTCGCACTCAACACTCTTGATCTGGTTCTAACCAACTCTCATTGTTCAGTAAAAGTTGCAGCCCGATTGTACAATTCCGCCCATCTCCCTCCCTCCCTGCCATGTAACTTCCTTCTCCTCCAGCACCGCACACTCGCCCAGGGGCTGAAGGCTCCGACTCCTTGGGTGACCTCAGCACTTACCCAGCCCTGGGCTTGTTTTGAATGCATTAAAAAAAACCTCCCCAAACCCGACCACTGTCCAAGTTCAAATGCCAACCTCCTTGTGAGGTCCTTCCGGGAATATACAGGGCTTCTTACAGAGCAACCTCCTGACACGAGTCAATCTATCTAATGCTCTGGTGAGCCGTAAAAGCCTTTTCCCCAAATGCCTTGACCTTCTCCCTCTCCTGTAGTTTATAGCAACACCAAACTTGCAAAGCAACCCCCAGTGGTTGTTCAATACATGTGTTGAATTGTTTACTCTTGTTTACCTTTTCTCCTTTAATAAATGATTTCTCCCAGGTTTGCCCAAGAGGAGAGTTTTGGATACAGTTTTATCTCTTTGTTCTTTATCAAGAATTGTTTCCAAAATAGAAAATACCCCTGTGGTGGAAGGGCGCCAAAGGAAAGACTGAGAGAAGAGAGGAGGTGGAAGAATCTCCCTTATGTAGAAAGGATTGTCAGAAAGCAGCAGGAGGGAGAGGGAAGAGGGGTACTGGAGCTTGTAATATGTGTGAAGTAGATTCTGTTTGGCTGATTTTTGGGTGCTTTTTGGAAGAGAAGACACAAGAAATCTTCGCATCGTCTTAGGATCCCTTGGGGGAAATGAGGGAAATAGAGACTCCCTCCAGCCTCTCCTGGGAATGAATGCACCGGCTGCAGCCACAGCTGTTGGGGTCATGATGCCCGCTTGTGGGATGAGGTGGTGGTGGAGAGAGAGGGCAGAGGCACAGGGAGGCGGGAGCAAAACTTACTTTCATTGCTGGACATTCCTTATAGATATATTTCGCACAAGGCACAAGTAAGCACAAGGCAGAGTAGGGTCTCTAAGACATGAGGTCATTACTTTCCTTGCTTTGCACTTTTGTGTGGCTAGGGAGACTGGGGCTGGGGGCAGGGCGGGAACGGCCCTCTCTCTCATGGCCAGGCCACCAGGCTATCACTGAAGTTTCCAGCTATGATGGCGCCGACCACTGAGTCCTGCCTGTAGGTAGTGAGCGGTCTGGCTGCACAGCCACCCAGCTCAGGTGGGCCCCCAGCTGCCCTGCCTGCGCCGCTCTCCACCGGGCTCCCCACTTCAGAGAGAAATGAGTGGCTGTTAGACGGAAATTTCCTAACCTCTCTGCTATAAAACCAACACAACTCCCTCTTCTGCATCCCTCGTTCCTTCTTCTATGGGAAGAGATGTGACCTTTCCAAGGACACCTCTCAAGACTTTACTGTCAGTGATAACTTCCTCTCCAGTATATTCCATCATTCTTTCTCAACCAGATCTTTCTTTTCATAATTTTAAAAACATTTTTTATTATGAAATATAACATATATTCAAAAAAAGCAATAAATTTCAAAGCACACCACAATTGTTAGTTATAGGACAGATTTCAAAGTTTGATATGGGTTATTGTTCCACAATTTTAGGTTTTTCCTTCTAGCTGCTCCAAGACACTGGAGACTAGAAGAAATATCGTTATAATGATTGAGCTGTCATACTCATTTGTTAAACTCTATGTTCTCTGTTATAACTCTTTTTTTTCCTTTGATCCTTCTCCCATTATTTCTCTTCATAATTTAAGCATCCTTAAGTGTCTTGCTGAAAAACCAAATAATCGAACCAATAAGGCTTCCCTAACCTCACGTTTCCAGCTCTCACTCCATCCCTCTTGATTTACTGCCCTTCTTTGTAAGAAGTGTCTGGCACGGAAGGGGGAGCTCATGAATACTTGTTAAAAGACTGAACAATTGAAGGAATGGAAAACCGAAAAGGGTGAATCAATCTGTCTCTTATCAAAAACCAGTGAAGCGCTTCACACTTGTGCATTGTATGTCCTTCTAGGCCCTTCTGCTTGTGGTAACTGGGAAACGGGAGCTCCGCTAGCAGGCAACAGGAGAGCACTGGCTTATTGCCACTGGCTCCCGCATCCGGTCCCGGGCCAGGCACCCGTGTTTACTGCGGGACCTTCCACAGTGGCCCTCCGGGAAGTGTCCTTTTTTAATGCTTTCGCACACAGGATGCTGAGGCAGGGAAAACTGCAGGACCACTGCAGCCAGCTCCAAACCCCGGCAGCTCTGATCAGCTGCCTTCCCGGGGAAAGTCTTATCTTCTCTTTTCTCTCATAGCACATGGCAGAACTAATTTGTCAGTATATATATTTTTTAGCTTAAATAAGGGAGGCCATGTGGTTGGGTGGAAAGACAGATTGTCAGAAGAGCTGAAGCCTGCATCTTAACTCTTTCATGATCTTGCAATGAGTCTTGTGGCCTTATTTTTTTATTTTTTTATTTTTAGTTTGTAAGATGAGAAGCTGGGCCTTGGGAACTCTTAAGTGCCTTAATTTAAAGGTTTTGTTAAGTTCAAAGTGCTGCTTAAATGTGAATTACAACTTTGATTTTATCCTCTCTGGGATAGATTCTATCTTCAAAGGAGAAGCCATCATTGGGAGGAACTAAACAGAGCTTTGGAGAAAGACCTAACTTTACTATTTCCAATCAGTTTTCCAAGGTGGCCTATTAAATAATGCTTTCTGACCTATGGCTGCAACTTCCTTTCCTGCATCTTGATATTACTTTATTTAGAAGGAAAAAAGATGTTGTTTCTGGTGGACATTGAGGTTCCCCTCCCCCAATAAAACTTTTTTCCCCAGAACATGTGCTCATGGTAGAAAAGAAATAGAAAAGTGGAGAGAAGGAAATAAGAATCATCTGGAAATAATCTTTGGTAAAATTTTGGTGTGTTCACTTCCACTATTTTTAGAACAGAACTGAAATCTTGCTAGATGTACCGTTTTGTATTCTGCTTCTTTTTTTGGTGTAACATACTATAAACATTTGGAGAAACTCTTTTCTTTCAACGAATCACGGTTTGCATGACAGGAAATAGCCAACACCCCCCTGCAGAAAAATTAAAGCCACCAGTGGCAGCTACAGAGCTGACTTTAATTTGTCACAATAGCGATTCCATTTCCTCTTCTTCAGGGATAGCTGACAACTGTCCTCAATTTCACCACCACTCCCTTTTCTTTCTTATCAAAGCATACAGCATCGGGCGATGAAATGCACCATCTGTCATTCCTCACCTCTGCCAGAGCAGTAGGAACAGGGGAAAACACAGCTGAAATGTTGCAAAATTAAATGTGTTCCTAGTTTTGTTGCCACATATTTTCTCATTAAATTACAGAAATATTTGTTCAATAATATTGAAGCACTTGCATACAGAAAAGGAAGTTGTCTAAATGTACTACAAACATAAATATTATAATGTAGGAAAATAGTAAATATGAGTAGTTGTTACAGGTCTATGGCACATAAAAGGAATATACTGCATTCATGTATTGCCTTTGAATATTAAAATTCATATTCTATTCTATTGTGGCTAGGGGCTTGTGCTCTGGAATTATATTTTGAGGGTTTGAATTTTGGCTTACTAGGTGGTTGACCATGGGTGTGTAATTTCTCTTTTTCTGCCTCAGTTTCTTCATCTTAAATGGCAGTACCTATTTCAGAGGGATCTTGGGGGGGATTAAATGACCTAATCCACGTAAAAAACATAAACTGGTTTATCTGGCACCTACAGGCCACACACAAATTAGCCATCGTTATTATTATTGTATGACATAATATCCGCCTGCTAGAGTTGACCCAAATCAGTGGTTTCTGAACAGCTGTCGAAGGCCAGAGCAGGTTTGCTGCATCGGATCACGTTGGGACCATCTGAAAATACACTGGGCTCCCTGTCCAGAGATGTGGGTCCAAGGAGCGGGTGCTGCAGTGTGATGGGGTACAGCAAATGCTTTCATGGTATAGGGTGGCAGGCAAAGGAGGGAATGGTGAGTCTGTCTTCCTAGGAGGGCTGAAAGAAGCTGCACAGAGGTCCTGATGTTGGGGTCAGGGCTCAAGGCAAATAGATGTTTCTAGAAGAGGTGACTGGGAAGGGACATCGTCAGCAGAGGGAGCAGCTACATTCAAAGCACAATCATACCTATGAAGGAGCTGCTATGAGCATGGCAGGCTGCAGGAATCCTTTATCTCACTTAGCTCTCTATAACCCAACAGGGGTAGTATTACAATTTCCTTCCATAAACCAGGACGTGAAGGGTAAACAGGTCACACACCTTTCACCAGGTCACAGAAGAAGTAAGATTTGAACCCAGGTCTGACTCCTGGGTTCCCTCCTTCTATTAGCTCCCTCGGTTGACAATGGTTGGGTGTGCGTATGTGGAGCTCTGGGTGGGCCAGGAGAGGCAGCCTGTGGCTGGGGTGAGAAGGGGCTCCTTGGCATTTCCATGGCTTGTCATCCTTCCTGTCCTGCTAGGCCTTCAAGACAGCTTGGGGGAGCCTTGCCTCCAGGGATCCCCAGTTGGTCCCCTGCGCCCCACCTTTGGGATGCAGCATCGTTTATCTCAGCGCTGCTACCTGGGCCATCGTCAGGTGCCATGGCTTCGCCCCCTTTCCCTGGGGATTCTTCCTGGGTAACTGCAGCCACCCTCCCCAGGCACGCTCTGCTGCCCTCCCTCCCAAGGTTACTGGTAAGTAATAACCACTCCCAGGTGCCCCAAGGCAATTTGGTTGGCTAGTTACAAAGAAAACAAGATCTTCTGGTTCTTGATGAATACCCTGAATACTCAGTTTGGAAACACACATGACATTTTGAGATCTTGTAGGTCCTCTGAAACTTTGAGGGTGGGGCAGCAAGGAGGGGGATTAACCACTTATTTTGTTTATTAATGAAGTTTCAAGAGATAGACTGGGCCCAGTTCCAGGTAGGGGTAGAATTTAGTTTTATTTAGCAAACAAGTCATTCTAGCTCAGTGATTCATAGAGTAACTTCAGTCAGAAGGAACTTAATTTACTCTTGCTTTCCTCTACATTTTAATGTCTTCAGAAATCCAAAGAACCCCTCATGCCAGAGATACTCAGAGTGGGTTAGGAGTTTGCTCAAGGAAGTGATGCAGGAGAAATGGCCATTTGTCTGTGTGTGCTCAGGTGAGCTATTCTTTGACACCAAGAGACACACTGGCACAAAAGAGAATCCATGATGGGGGATGGTTGTCTGAACTGTGGCATCTAGATAATCTCTTAGAGGAAAATAACTTGACAGTGGAAACCAGTTCTTGTGGGCTTTATCATTGACGGTCTTGTAGTTATTTGCTAACTCAACTTTATAATCAGCTGAAATTATGGGGACTTTTGAATACAATAGTGGCCGACTTTGTGATACCTGATTGGCAGCTCTGGTCTTGAGCTCATGGGTGATGATGATTCTCAAGTGGAATTCCCACAATAGGTCTCTCTCACGCTTGTACTCCTTATTTCCACCTCTTTCTTGGATATTTCGACTTGACTCTCTTTCCACTTGACACTCAACTTGTCCCAACTGAGCTCGCCTTCTCTCTCACAAAACATTCTCCAGTTTTCTTCCTGTTGTCCTCATCTCCAACTTTTTCAAATGGCCAACCCAGCATCACCAAACTTGTCTCCTTTTTTCTGCACCATCTCTGAATTTACTCATTTCCTCACAGTCTGCCTCTTTCTTACATTTCTCTTGATTCATTGTATTTGTCCCTCTTGCATAGGATGTCAGCTGATCTGCATAACATGATTTTATTTTGTCCATCTTTTTTTAAAAAATTTCTAGTGATCCTGCTTGCTTCATTAATCCAACTCAAATACATTACCACTCGCATTCCAAGTCTTTGATTCTCCCTGGTTAATATGCTTTATTTACTACTTTTCAGGTTCATCTTCCCACTTTGTGACTTAGTGTCTCCCACATGTCAGCTCGGTGCCACATCTAGGAAACCCTTTAGCCAGTCCACACTTTGCTTTATCTTTCAGGGCTCAGCATAAAACCTTAGAACTCCCTTCTGTTGCTCAGGAAACCTCAATAATCTCTGCCTTCTCTTGTCGCTGATTTACTGTTTATGTAGATGATTTTAGAATGAAATCATTTACTCTCTTGTAGGGTCCTTGGTTTATTGTGTGTGGCCTTGTTGTGTAATGAGATTATTAGCTACTTGAGGGTTGAAAGCTCCCTTTCTAGTACTCAGAATCTTCAGCCCTAAGCTAGGGTATGAGAGGGGACCTCAAATCTTTACTGAATGGAAAGAAATCATGCACACATTTCAGCCTGGTATCTCTGGCCAACTCCAATCCCACAGCTGTCTAACATAGAAGCTGGCCTTGGGAGAGGCTCTCTCAGCCCCGTGGTTGTCAGCGTGGCTTAGGATGGCAACCCGGAGGAAATACTGAACTTCCCAATTCAATTTTCTACTTTTCATCACTCAGATCAAATGTAAATCCCTTAAGTGATGTCTGCCAAATTAACAGAAGTCCAGGGCTTCAGGTCTAACTTTTAAAGGTGAAAAATTGTATTTTGAGTTTTCTCCAACACTCAGGTGGTGTCCCCTGACTTCCCCTCCTTGAATGGTTTGTCTTTCAAAGAAATTTGTGGGGAGTCTGGTAGAACTGTTGCCACTCTTTCCCGGTTCTTGAGACCTTGAGGCATATTTTAGAATGGCCCTAGAAGATGGCCTTCGTGTGTACCTGGTCTCACGTCATCCTTGCCACAAAACCTTCTTGAGTTTTACTTTTCCACGAAGCCTTCCCTAATTTCCTAAGAAGTTAGTCATCCTCTTCTCTCACTTCCCCAAATTAATAGCCCCTCCTTTGAAACCTGTACACATGTATCGACTTCTCATACGGCATGTTTTTTTTTATTATATATGCTTGATCTAACTAGATGTATCCCACCATAGCTAATCTGACTCACACATGTCTCTAAATTCTTGGTGATGTCTAATTCACCTTTGCATTTCTAGCACCTGGCTCCTCGCTTGGCACCCAAGAGGTGCTGGGTGCTCATGGTTGCATTAGGGTAGGGAGAGGGTGAAGTAATGAGGGCACCCTCATCTCTTCCGCAGTGTGGTGGATTTCCGTGGCTAACTGGCCTTCTGCCTGGTGCTTCTGCATCTGAAGTGCAGGGAGGTTGCAGCCAGAAATCCTTTATGCACCTCCTGGAGCCCGGCCAGGTGAGTTGCCAGCATGCCGACCACAACCATGGCCTATCCCTTCCTCCAGAGGAAGGTAAATACTGAATTTGAAAATGTGGGGTGTCCCCGTGGCACTCCCGAGCCTGGAGGGGAGGCTGAGCTACAGCCCATCTGTCTCTCCCCTCTCTGCTGGGGCAGTGCCAGACTCTTAGCACAATTTCTTTCAAATCACCCCTTCTTTAAGGTTCTTTGCATTTTGTGTGGTTCACACAGGTAAGGCTAAAGGCGCGCTCTAAGAAGATTATTGAAAGGCTGTCCCCACCTCCTAGGAATTCTCTGATTGAAAAGTGACTTTGCAAGCAAGCCCCTGCCATCTCTAGGACTGGACCGGATGGTTTGTGACCCGCTGGTGGCTTCTGGTTGACAGTCTTTCTGTGTATGTATTTTCTATGTCAAAGTAGGAAGTGCTGTGGGTGTAATATGCTATACTACATCTGATAGCAGATTCGAAAGAAGCTAAATCTTTAGCTTTGAGTCTCTAGGTCACTTCTCCTTCATAAAAAGTTTTAAAATATAGATCTGTGTCCATATTAGTTCTGTTTCAGAAATTGTAAACAGAAGTAAATATTTTTGTAGCTTTCCTAAAATTACTCTCGTGCCTGTACAGCTAAAATGGCCCCTCCTGGAGAGGCAAGTCTGAAGGAATAGAACTTGAAAAGTCAAACTCAGCAAGTTAACAGACAGGAAAAGCCAACTAGCCAATTAACCTACGACTGCAGAGCCTGGAACTGGTCTGGAGCTGATATCTGGTCCCCTGAACCTCCGGTACGAGCTGCATCTTCTCTCAAGCACCACGGTCCCTGGGAAGGTTTTCTTTGTATGTCACTTCCTTTGCCTAGCACATGTGGAAATCATGTTGTGTGGCTCTGGAATGGTTTCCACGGGAACATCTCAACCTAGTCAGTATCTACTCAGGCTCCTGATTGTATTAAACCAGGAGATCGCGAGGCAGGTGCTGCTGTCCCCACCTGCCCGGCAGATAACTGTAGTGACTTCTGCTCTCCCCTCTGTGACCACATGGCTCTGAGCCCGCGTCTCTTCAGACTCTATTTTCTTGTGTCCCCCGCACAGAGTTAGTAAATGAAATAAATCCATGGGGCACAGGCGGTGGGATAGTAGAATCATGAACTTCCCATCTCCTCCCCTCCTCCAGTTCTCTATTTTATGAGCTCATCTGGAGTAAAAAGAGTTACCACCTTCCCCCTCAATCTGTTCTGTCTGTCCACGCTTAGGTGTAAAGGTGACCGTCTTCTCTAAAGGTGTCTGATTGTCCTACACAATGGGGCGGAAGCCACAGTTTCCTGCTCCTCATCCACAGAAGCTTCTAGAAATTCATGTAGATACTTCTCTTTGAATTTGTATAAAACGTAAAATGGGCAATGGAACTGGGTTTTAGCAGGTAACTTTGACTTACACGTTTCTATTGATCTGGATGGATCTCTTAAGAGGACTTTCTAATCTCTTATCTCTGTAATGCTTGTGACATTTAAGAGGCGCTAAACTGAGGGTCTCTTTTGTGGGAGCAACTATACATGCAGTTGGACATGTAATTTATTGTCCAAACCAGGATACTTAGGGAGGGAAAGTGGTATTGGCAATCAGTGTGCCTGAACGATAGGGGCAGACTAGGATCGTGCCAGGCAAGCCAGGATTTAGGGTCCCCTTCTATATAGACAATTGGTACAGAGGCATGGTTGTACCCCCAAACTGGGGGTAAAGGACACCTCTTCTAGACACAAATGTTTGTAGGATTAGAAACTGAAATATGGAATTTAAAATCTGAATCAGCAAGAGATGTTCCCTTTCTGTTTATATTTCTGTCTCATGTAAATTTGGTCAATGTGAGTCCATTCTTGAAAGTAAAGTGAGAGCACTAGAAATTGAAAAGAAAAAAAATGACACTAAGAAAGGAAAGTAGACTGGCCTGAATGCATTTATAGAGATCATCATAAAACCCTCGTAAGTCTATTTAAAAACTCTCCTGGGTCAGGGGCCTTCTGTCTTTTTCTGCAAAGGTCATATGAGTGTTTGTGACTTCGTGATCTATGTGATGTATGTCCCACTCCTCCAGGAGTTGCCATGGCCTTTGTAGGGAAAGCCACAGACAATATGTGAACAAGTGGGTGTGGCCGTGTGCCAATACAACTTTGTAAAAGCAGATATGGGGAGGATGGCATTTCAGCCCAGGCACTGCCATTGCTGGCCCCTATTCTAAGTCATCTGTTTTAATATCTAGAAACATTCTAATTGAAGCTAAGTCTTCTTAGGTGCTAATGCTGGGGTCTCCTATCTCACTATGATGGGGAAATGGCAGTCATGTGTTTCCTGTGAGCATTTTGGAAGGGAGGCTGCAAGGACGCAGTGATTTGGTGATTTGGTCTTTCCCATAAATAGTGTGAAAACGAAGCCCAAGATTAGATTTCACCTTGGGAGAGAGAGCGAAACTGCTGGCACCTGAAGCAAATGAAAGCCTGGGTCTGTGCACACACTTGGAAAAATTCCACTCAAAATCTAGGTAAGTGCTATGAAGATTCATTTTAAACAAGTTTGGCACTTCTCAGGCAGAACTGGAATCAGCTGGCACAAATAAAAGTTTTGGGCAAAGTCCCAAATTGTTCCTTAGGGGGTTATTTTTAAATGGTTATAAATTATACTAAAAATGTTTCACTCTAAGCAGAAATCACACATGAGTAGCAGTGAGTGAGAGGAAAGAGAATTAAATAGCCTGGAGAGGGAACTAAGCCACATGTGTGATGTCACCAAACTGCGGGTGACACACATACACACACCCATGGCTCCCAGGTGAGCAAAGGGGGGACGGCTTTAGTTTCAGGCCACCGTCAAGGCGTCAGGGGGCATTCGACTATGGGGTGGATGGTCCCGCAGATCAGGGACAATCTCAGAGGTCCTGTCTGTGTTGTGGTCCTGTCTGGGTGTTGAGTTAAGCATGGGAGATGATAAATGTTGCCTTTGATTTAATTTACTCCTTTAGAGGGAACGCTTAATCTCACCGGCAAGTTAACAAGTTGCTGAGTGGTCAGTAACTCTAGACAGATTGTCCTTTATGATCTGGTAGTTTGTTTAGGGATGCACTTGATTCATTTGGGGAAAAAACGTTGAGACCATTTACAAAGCCAAATGCAATGAAGGAAGTTAAGACTGCCTTAGCATGGGGACCCAACAGAAACACAAGTGGGAGTTCTCCCGGGTGTAGCCCCAAGACGAGGGACGTAGGGTGCTCCAGGGCTGATGGCCACTGATGACACCCAGAAAGTGGAGGGACATGAGCAACAGATGGGGTGAGTGGGAGGAGTGGCAGAGGGGCTCCAGGGTCAGGGAAAGGGGCTGGGTGGAGCCAGGGTGCTCTCGGCAGACTCTGGAGATTCTGCCACCAAGGGGTGACCACAATGTCATCTGCTAGTAGCTGATCTGTTTTTCAGGGAACACAATCAGTAAAATATCATCTGTATTGAGTATCATTTTAAACATTTATATATTTCTAAAGCTTTTCATCTGATTGTGAAAGTAAAACTAGCTGATTGTAAAGAAACCAAGTGTTACAGAAACCTATATCATAGATAATTTAAAATGCCACAATCCCACTTGCAAGGATAACTGCCATTAGCAGTTGGCATTGCTTGTCAACATTGGAATAACAAAAAGTAAGGCTTTCCCGTTCTGTGCCTTGGAATTACAACTAGAAATCTCTCCTATTTCCCTCACTGTTCATGCTTTATATGAGAAACCAGGCTGTAAGTTCTCACCTAGTGTTGAAAAGAGGCTTTCGGGTTGTTTTCACCCTCTGACTCCTAATAGGTGATGCCATTGGAGAGGCTTGGTCTAAACAGATAATGAGCTGTGTCTCCTGCTCGTCCCTGTCCTGCTGGGGCGACCAAATGCCAGGGGCATGAAAGTCACCTGTGGCCTCATGTAATAAAGAGCCTGAGCCAGGGCTCACTGTCGGGGAGAGCTGGAACAGCCCATCTGAGTTCATTGGGAGAGGGTGGGAGACTCGGTCAGAACTCCATGAGCTGGGCTGGAATTGTGACTGCACAGGTCTGGTGATGTGATCCCCTCTCTAGAAAGCATTTATGGGGGTGCGGGGTTATCTGGCTGGGGGAGGCTGTCATAGGATGGAAAGAGTTACCCCAAGCCTCTATGGTTCTGAAACCATAGATACTGCATGTGGTTATGGGAGGTTGGCAAGCCAGGAGAAATATGAAAATGTCCATCTCCTATTGTCCTTTTGCACATCTCAGGATCAGAAATGGCAAGTTCTAATTTCTCCTAGTAATTTTTAGAGGTCCAGGTAAATCAACTGAACCTTTACAGCCAAGCTTGTTCATGTCAAAGGAAAGTAATGTTCTGCGGACGCTGCCCAGCACTTTGACATTTGTAGGTGGGAAGTGATCTGGTGCCAAACTCTGGACACCTTGGAGCAAATGTGAAATGCATCCAACTTCTCTCCCCCAGCCCAAAGTGAAGGGCTTGTGTCGGAATTAAGACAGTTTGGAGACACAGATCTGGAGGGAGCGATGGTCACCAGTTTTGGTTTCCAAAGGAACATGAGATTAAGAGAATTATGAGCCAGAGTCTGACCAGTGCTGCTACATGGGGGGAAAGGGAGAAGGAGACGGGCTTCGGAGGTAGTCACTCTGGAGAAAGTTCAAACTAGAAGGATTTAGCTATGAGGAAGAGCCTTACAGCTTCACAGTAGACAAAGCAGTGAGAAATGGAGAGCGGATGGCTTAGTGAGGGCAGCTGCGGACTAGTGTTTTCCTGAAGGTTTTCCAAATCAAATCAAATCTCAAATGGTCTAGACATGGCTGCAGGCGGAGACCATGTGTTAGATAATGAATGTCATAGCTTCCTCCTTTGCGTGGGCCTTAAGATTTTTAAGATTCATCTTTTTCAAGCTAACTTGATCTCATTTGACCCTCACTAAAGTTCTGAGAAGGAGGGCAGGGCCAGAATCTCCTCACTGGTGAGGAAATCGAGAGACAAAGGGTTATGTTCCAGTTGGGAGGAGAGAGATGGAAGAGGGAAGGCGGACCTTGGAAGGTTTTGAAGTTCAGAGGGAAATGAGGACTTTTATTTGAAGGAAATGCCTGTTCCTGTCCAGGTACACTTGATTACTCACTGTTAAGTAGGCGGAAGTCAATGAATGGGAAGGAGCCGCGGCGTTCAGCAGGGGCGCCCGTCTGACCCCTTAGACGCACATCTCCTAGAAAACAGAAAATCCAAACAAATGTTTGAAAGCTCTGCCAAGTGTGTTCACGTTTCCTCTGTAAATCCTTTTAACCGGTTATGTCAAATGGAACCAATACCAGATGTCAGGGGAAAAATGGTTTCCTTTCACCTTGCTTCAGAGAGCACTATGTGGGAAGGGATATTTAATTGATGCCAAGTGCAATGGACTTGGCAATACTTTAGCAAATGGAACAGAGCACTGTCTTAAATTTGCTAGGAAGATGGGTCTGTAAAATTTTAGCAATGTGCAAAGGTGTTATTGTCTTATTATACCTCCCAGAGTCATAAAGATGAAGCGTCTTATAGGACAAATGGTATATTGGGATTGCAGCTCAATAAATCTTAGGAGAAATTGTAACCATCCATGGGGTTATTTCTCATGCTTCCAGCACAGCTGTTCCCCACTGGTGACTACCTCCCTTTTCTCTGGGTTATAGCCTTAATCTGCTTTAGAATCTACTCAGAATGTGCTTCTCTCCTTCACCCCAAGATGAAGACCATGCTCAGACACTTCAGACACTTACCCACCATGTACGGATAATAGACTGTAGGGTTTCCATGACTTAGTTTTTGGTAGGTTTCCTTTGGTGTCTGTGTACCTTTTACATTTTGGTACAATACTGAGAGGTCACAGCATGGGTTAATAAAAGAGCAAGGACTTTGGTTCAGGTACAGCTTGTACAAATCTGGCTCAGACAATTACTATCTACCTGTGTGATCTTGGGACATTTACTTCTCTGAGCCTCAGTTGTAAAATGAAGATAAGGCCAACTTCAAAGAACCGTTTCTGGAGTATCTAAAATAACATTCCCTGCCTGGCAATAAATGCTGTTTTCACTTCCTTGTAAACGCCTGCAATGCAGGGACTGCATGTACTGAGGTCTCTGTGCCCCTTCAGAGCCGTGTGTGGGCTGTCTGGTTATTAGTGGACTCTCAGTGAATGTTCTGGTGACAAGAGTAGATATAGAGACCGATTGACACATATACTATGGAAGCAGAGGAGAGGTAGAAATGCAGCAGACCCAGTCTATAGCTGGAAGAATTGAATGAGGGGAAAGTTTCACTCCAAGAGGAATGGATGCGATCCTATAAACCATGTTTTCCCAGACCTCAGATGACAATGGGCTCCAGCCCAGGAGTGAGGAGCAGGGATAGTTTTCCTGCAGCTCACCAGGGCCTGGGCAGGGTCCGCCAGCTCTGACTCTGGCCTTTGACAGTGTTTAAAATGTTCCTCCCAGAGCTGCCTTGAGGGTGCTTGGGGCTATGAAGAGCAAGTTGTGAGCCTTAGGCTATTCTCCCCTTTGAATTTCATATGGGGTCTTGTTTAATGCTCCGTCTAGTCTGGTATAGTATTGCCATGCTGATATTAAAGAATGTTACAATTTATTAAAAAAAAGACATAAAGCAAAGTGGGAGGAGGAAGAAAGAGGTGGAAATGTACATTTAAAAATATTTTGGAAATTTCATCTGACATCAAAGAGAGCATGCTGTTAGATTTGATCAAGTTATGGGGATGGAGGGTCAAGGGTAAAAGGACATCATTGGGAAGAGTTGAACAGCTCTCCCCTTGAACACCTTATACTTATAATGCTCTAGAGGCTTATGACACATGCACAAACATGTTTATTTTCCTGTTCCCCTTATTGGAGCCACATGATAGCCTGGAGAAGGGTTGTCTCCACCAATAGTTCCAGGAAGGGGTCAGCCCTTTAAAGGTTCTCACTAAGATCTGCTGACCTTAGTTGAGCTGCCTGAGTTTACGGTGTTTTGGGTTGATCGTTAGCAGGACTAGTTCTTAACTCTAGGTTTTGGACTTCAGGGACAGAACTCTCTTTTCAATACCACTGCTTCCCGACCTTACGGAGGGAGCTGACCTGATTGTAAAATGAAAAATGAGAAACAGAATAGACCTCACACGATAGAAGTTGTACCTTCAGTGTCTATTGAAGACATAAAGCATGTTCGGATGAAATATATTCAGCACGGCCGACCTATGAATTTGTGTTTTATGAATGACAGCAAGAAGGAAGATGCTTGAAAAACTGCACAGATGAGACCAGGTGAATAGAATGGAGTATTCACTCGGTGGATGGACAAAGCCAGCTGTTGGGGGTTTGCTGACTTCGGGCCTCTCCCAAGAGTTTTGGGCTCACCATTAGGAATTCACTTCTAACTGGTGTTTCCTTCTGAGTAGCACCAATGAGCTCCTCCTGCCTTTGGAGTTCTGAAGGTGGCATTTCTTAAGAAACTCTCTTACAGTGTGAATACAAGTTTTAAAGCCTCTTATGGGATCTTTGCGTCCAACCAAGAGCCCAAGGCAGACTGAAAACATCACGCGAGACCTCAACTCCAGGGAAGCTGCGAGGGGCACCCCACATGGCAGCAGGGGTCAAGGAGAAAGCAATGTGTCCTAGAGGCTCGGCGTTTCACGTCTTTGTGTGAACTTGAGCAGACTGATCACTTTGAGGCCAATTTTCTAATACATAAAGTAGCATAACTCTAGCAGTTTGGCCCACCTCACGGGGTGGTTGTGAGGAAATGAGGTGGTCCTTAGGTATTTAACATTGCAAACACATCAGGGAGCGGCATTGCCCCAGCAGCCAAACCCTGGAGATGGTCCCCACCCTCCGTGGGGAATGATGCTTAGCTGCCTTACATTAAACAGTTACACTGGCTGAGCATTTTACACATGTTCTCTCCCATTATCCACTCGACAACCCAATGGAATAGATGCAGATGAGGAAAGTGGAGCCAGTGGAAAGTAAATGAGATGGCCAAGTTCACAGAGCTAGTTAGGGCTCCAAAGCCAGTCTCTTAACCATTCTCCAATATTATCAGTGTAAAAAATTGTATAAACAGCTCTGCATTAACTTTTTCTCACCCAGTACATTCTTTCATTGCCATTTGCCAATCAAATAAATGTAGTCGTTGTGATTCCTGGAAGCCCAATGCCCAGGGAAGTCCACCCCTTGATGGATCTGAGACCCCATCAGGTAGAAGTCCAGGAGAAATGAGATACAGGAGTAACAGTAGGAAATAAACAAGGTATTTATTACTTTCAAATAAGAAATGGAAGGCAATTATTTAAAAAATATTCAGCAGAATGGAAAGCATCATTACTTAAACTCTCAAACTGAATTTTTACAGTGTGCCTCACTTTTGGGAAAAAGAGACAAATCTCAATGAAGTGAGGAGACCTAAACAAACAAATGGAGTTAAATCAACAAGAGACTCCAAAGCCCTATCTGGGAAGATTCTGTTCCAGTGTGTAGACTGTCTACATTTAGGATTACAAACTTAGAAGCTGATAGCTTGTTACTAGAAAGATGGCCTTCAGGGTAGCAGATTACTGTTTGAAAAAGAATTAAGTCATGTTAAAAAAGATTATATTTAGCAAGGCGGAACAGTCATTAGTGGGCTAATAATGCACGTTAGGCATCTTTTCAACAGGAAAAGTTCAATTAAAAACAAGCCAAACATTTCATGTCTTGAGCCTTCTAGTGATTTGAGGTTCTACTGTAGTAACATTACTTTATGCTTTCAGCATATATTTCTAATACAGAATATTCTCTTCTCCCCACCTGGATGAGCCCCTTCTAATACTGAATTGCTGCAACAGGCTGGCGAGAAGAGAGAAATAACTCAGTAAGAGCAGCACCCAAATGCGCACAGGCTCCCGAAGATCAGAACCCGTGGTGTCCTCTGGACGCCTTGTCCCAGCTCAGGCCATCAGCTATTTACCTTAGCTCTTATGTCCAAGCTAAACAACGATTTTGACTACACCTTAAAGCCTTGTTTAATTTAAGCAATGTTTTTTTTTGTTGTTGTTGTTTTGTTTTGTTTTTCTGGCAAATGGAAGGTTCCGTGGAAGCAGGATAGGAAGCGTGGACAGCTGAGAGTCATGCCCTCGGCCTGTCCTTACTGTGTTCCCAAGTGAAACAAACAGCAGGGGGCTTCTTATTTTGAAAGGGCTGCTTCTCTTTTGCCGCTGCAGGCTGGAAACAAAACAGGTCATCCTCAGGTATTTAAGGCTCCAACCCAGGCAGAGAGCTGCAGTCCTCCCAGGAGCCAAGCCTGGGAGACGGCCCCCACCCTCCCCGGGCAGATGCACCTCTTGCCCACTTGGCATCTGGTGCTTTCTCTGGTTAAAAAAAGACGCTTGTAGGGCCTCTTATGTAACTGGTGAAGAGCACGAGGGCTCTGACAGCAGACAATGCCCAGTGGCTGGAGCAGGGGCCACATGGCAAGAACCGGGGCTGGTCCCAATGGGGGCATTGCGGCCACTTCAGGGTGGGGGGAAGGGGTAGACACTGAGCAGCCACAGCTGTGTTCTGGGTACCTCTGAGATGAATGGAGAAGATGATGAAGCTCTCAATAGGAAAATGTTGCAGAGAACAAGGGGTAGAGATTCATAGCAGGGGCAGGACTCATGAGCAAGGTAGACAAGAAGGTAGAGGATCAGAAAGAAAAAATCGCCCAGGAGCCCATAGGTGGTGGAAAAGAAGGTGTTCCCATGAGACGGATTCCCTTGAGCGTTCTTGGCACATCACTCATGCATTCATGCCCCTGCCACCACTTATCTATCAAATGAAGACTGAGAGAACCCAGATGAATAAGTCTCAGACTATACCTTTAGCCACACTGCACTGCCTCAGCTGGCCACTTTGTAGATTTCTGATGACTTTCGGAGTTTCCAAAGGGAATGATTTCTACTAAGGTGTTCACCTAGCCAAGCAAAGGGGAGGAAGGTTGTGCGATTCAACTGTTCCATGGATTTACGGGATGGTACCAACAGCCAGCTTAGCTAAGCCTGGCAGAGGGTAGGAGTCTGAGTACATAATCCTACATGGGATCCAAGATGGCCACTTAGACCCAAATTCACCATCTGGAGGGTGGATCCTCTGGTCTGCCTTCTGGAGCGAGGCTGGGCCTGTTGGGTCACTAAGGACCCTATGTGGAGCTGGCTGAGGAGGAAACTTCATGCCCATTGTTCTAAAAGTGACGCACTCCTGGGTTGGTGGCTATTGAGAGGACATTGTAGGAAGGAAAGAGGCAAACCATGAGTTAGTTGTCCCGAAACCACAGTTTTGGAGAAATGAACAAAATGAAGATTCCTTCACATGTAAAAAAGTTTGTTCTTCTATTTTCTGAAATCTTGATCTTTGTATCAAAACAAGAGACCAGAGATTTCATCTAACTAGAGTCCCCAAACAGGACTGTCCTCCTTTGCAACTTTATTAAAGACTTTGTGACAAATGTGCATTGTGGAACTTGAATGCTGGAAAAGTGATTATGCCGCAGTGGTTTCTTTCTTTTCTAAAGTAGGTAAGGTAGGTTTTAACTCAGTCTACAGGAGCTCTCCGTATTTTTCATGTGATGATTTTCCAGAGGGGAAATAAGAGAAAAAGAGATTTCAATCATTGGGAATACCATAGTCTAATAAAAATGATATTGAACAAGAAGCAGTAGGTATGTCTAATGAAAATTTTAAGAAGCTGTAAAAGGACTTGTGAAAACACAGAGAATGTCTTCCTACAAAGGTAGGGAAAAAGGGGAATGGCCTGAGCAGTCAGGGTTGGGGGTATGTGGTTTGGATTGGTCTTAAGTCCTGAAAACATCAGTGTGAGCTTGAAATCTCTTTATTTCTAGGTTCATACTCTCAAAGCACAGTGTGTTGTATGTTATTAATGCACTGATGTGTACAGTGCTTAGCATGATGCCTGGTTCATAGAAGGTACTCAACAAGGGGTGCTACTCTCCTTATTTCCTAACTGGTCTTCTGCTATTCCTGGATGCCTGCATCTGTCACACCCCAATGACAGTAGCTTTTCTATTGGACTTCCTGAGGAGCTGAGGTCAGGACTTCATGTGGAGGAATCCTTTATTCCTGGGAGCTATCCCCTGAGGTGTGTGTGTGTGTGTAGCATCCCCATTACACAGAGGAGCAGAGACCCTATGGGATGAATCGGGATGAAAACCCTCTGGAGCCCTTGCTCTTTAAACTATGGCTGCACCTGGCCATTGTCTCCATTCTCAAGCCAACCACTACGTAGGACTACCTATGATAATTTCGTACTTTCATTTGACTATCCGGGCTGTGCTCTCCTCCTCTATTGGGCATGCCAGTGTCAGTAAAAATGAGTACAAAAACTATGTCCCGAGGAAAGCCCAGCATTTATGCTGGTGCTTCTTCGTGGTAGCATGATTAGCCCAATACAACGGGGTACTGCATGCCAGGGCTCGGGAATCCATGAGGCCCTGGTGGGGCAGGCTAGATCCCAGGGAGAAATGGGCTCCACTATAGAGAAAATTGTCTTGCAGGTCAGTAGGGCCCTCAGGCATAGGGTAAGTTAAGAGGCCAGTTCTGGGCAGGCTCAGAGTAGCCCCTAGACGAATTCAGTTCATTTCAACAAACACTCATGCAAAACATTGTACAAGGTGCTGGACATTGGTGGGAAGGGGAACTGCAGAGGGAGACAAGCTGTGGTCCAGATGTCCGATGATGGACAATCTAGGGGAGGGTCATGTGAAGGTTTGCTTTGGTACAAACCAGACGGAGTCTAACTCCTAATGACACTGCAGTATCGGGGTTTGGATTTGCTCTTAGAAGCATTGTGAGGCTTTATGACTTACATGGATAAGCAACTTGGAAATTTCTGCCTCTAAAAGGGCTTTCTAGTGACCCTGTAAAGCATTTCAGCTAGTAGGATTGAAAGAGAAACATTTAATGTTCAACTTTTAAATCAAATATAAATTTTTACCTCTAAAAAGCCTTCACACTTTAGAACTATGATTGAAAGCTTGAGTCAGATGCTAACCCAGGTCTCCAGCAGGCAAATTTCTGTGAGCACAGGCAAATGGTTTAAGTGAACAATGCTGTTTGCAGAAACCACTTATTGCTAGTAGGAAGAGATGGCCTCGGTCTCTAAGAGCGTGCAGCTTCCGAAACAGAAATGATACTGCAGTAGAAGTGGGGAGGAGAAAAAGCGAGGAAGGTGGCCAAGGGAGGGGAAGGGAAGGAGAAGGAGGAGAGAGAAGAGGCTGCCAAATAGGGCTCATCATCCAGCCTTGAGGAAGTGTAGCAGCTCCTGTCTTGCTGGAGGATGGTGAGTCTAAAAAGGAGACAGAGAGAGGCAGACATGGAGGTGAGAGGAACACCAGAAACTTGTTATGTCATGGAAGGGAGCCCTCCAACAGGGAGGCTATGGCTCTCAGGGGCAGCATGTTGAGAGCAAGTGGAAAGACAATTGAAAAAATGTCATTGGATTGAGGTGAGTGACCGGAATGAGAAATAGAAGTGGAGTCCTTTGGCCATCAGATGGAGGAGAGCTGGGAAAGTTTGACTAAGGAGCTGAGAATTAGATGGGTCTTGAATGACGAGTAAAATTTTGAAAAGCAGCACTGGATGTTGGTTTGCAATTGGTCCAACTCTGATCACGGAAGTGGTGGGAAGGAATTTCAAAGAAAAAAATCGCACTGATCTCGAAAACAAGAGTAATCCCTAAAACTGATATTGAATGTAAAAGATAATTTGAACATTGTCCTGAGAAAGTGCCTGTACATTTTTCCCCCCCTCAATACAGTGAGTGATAACTTGTCAACCACTTTCTGTTCTTGAGTTTATTTTGAGAAAAAAAAAGTTGAATGGAAATCATTGCCAGGAAAAGTATTTGTTGGGAAGAAAAGGGTGGGCACATTGATGATGGTAAATACAATAAATAAGATGGGATAAAATGCCAACCAAGTTCCAATACCACTGAATAATTTCTTGTTTTTTGAATACTGAATAATTTGAGATGCATTTTTTCTGCCTTGTTTGTTTTCATGTGCTTCTGAACTTCCTGGTTCTGGCCGGGAACAAGGACAAACCTGCCAAAATACTGCAAGGAAAGATGTTGCTGCTCCCGGGCAGGAAATAGTCCAAGTCCCACGAGATGGCCCGTGCTTAGGAGATGTCCACAGCGTCTGCTGTCCCGAGAAGAGCCGCCAGGCCCCCTCTCCCCGCCGGAGCTGCTCAGGGCCAGAGGGAGAGGGCCGGCTCCCCGCGGGGCAGCGTGGCCGCCACGACACCCGGGAGATCTTAAGCTCCACTGGCTGTTGGTTTTCTGTTTGTTCTACAGAAGGAAACAGATGCAACCACTAGACTCAGCAGGGGAAAGGTTGGATGGATTATGTGATATCCATATTATAGGATATCATGTTGCTCTTAAACACTGTTAGTAATATTTCTACAGGAATGGCATATTTATTGAGCATTTACATTGTGCAGGTAATGCTTGAAGTGCTTTTTTATGAACTGAGTTATTTAATGCTCACAACAGCTGCCTTGGATAAGTGCTAGTATCGCTGTCATTTCCCAGTGAAGTCCCTGAGAGACGAGCTATTGGTGACCATTTCCAAGATGACATGATTCGTGAGTGTTGAGGCCAGGCTAGAAACCAAGGGTGACTGGCCCCCCAGTCTGTGACCTTGGATAATGTGTTAAAATCCCAGTTCCAACAGGCATTGGCTAGAAGTGAGAGCTGTGACATTTTGGTAAAGGAGGATGGGTATTGCATAGTATTTTTAAACTATATCATAAAGTGAAGACATCAATAGCACAAGAAGTTATATTCTACCTGTGTGACCTTGGGCAGTCTTAACCATTCTGAGCTTCATTCAAACTCTTTTTTTCATTAAATAGAGACAATAATATCTGCCCTGGAGATCTCACAGAAGGTGGGAATCAAATGAAGTGCCATGAATAAAAGTGCTCTGTAAGTCCCTTTGTAAGAAGGTTTCATTAATACAATTTTTATTGATATTGCTATATAAATATTAAATACAATATGTTATATAAATTCTATATTATTTATACTTTATGTATTACATAAATAATGGTTTTGCTATAAATCTAGGTCAAAGTGTGTTCACATATGCTTCTTTTATGTGCAGTTAAGCACGTGAACTCAAGGGTACTGTGGTCAAATGTGTTTGGGAGCACGAGGGTAGAAGCAAGTTCAGCTTAGATTAGCTGCAGAATTTCCGAGACGCTGTAATCTGTTCACATGCACAGCGAGTATCCAATGAGGTGAGATCACGTGGCACCTCCCAAACACATTTGCTATTGAAACATGTTTTTCAAGGATCTTCTGAGGCGGCTGTTTGGGGAAAAATAATAGTGCATATATTGCTCTATACAGAGCTTGCGTGTGCACGTATATGCGTGCGTGCATGCAAGTGTGTTCGTGTGCATGTGCAAGTGTGTGTGGTTGGTTCTCATCGTCTGTGTAGTTACTTCTACAGTGCCTCAGGGCACCGACAGTGAAGACTGAACCTCTGCTCCGAGGGGAAATACAGGCTTAGACTCCTGCCAGCCTCTGGCCACAGCACTTTCCTCAACCGAGCAATGCATAACCCTGTCTTATGCGTGATTCTGTTTAAAGAGACCTTATTTGATGGACAGTGTTGATTCATTATCAAGGAACGCACAGGCAGAACCCTGTACCCCCAGCCTGCACGAGGCTCGTCCAGCACGCGTGTTTTCTGCTGAGGCACGTCGCAGCCTTCGTGTGCTTAGGGACACGAGACGGCACCTCAGCCTTACGCTGGCTGCCAGAAGGAGCAAAATCGCAGACAAAGAGCACAAAACTGCACCACTGCCGCACGGGCTGGGCCGCGGAAAGGACACATGTTTACAGGCAGCAGGCAGAGGCACTGCCTGACCGCACGGGGGCTGCCATGTGTCGGGAGAGCAGCATTTTCCTGCGAATGACGGCGCAGGCACCACCAGTGCTGGTTTTTAGTGAGCATGCGAATTTGCCAATGCAAAGCCCATGAATGATGAAGACTGACTCTCTCCCTAAATGTAAAGACTCTGATCCCGGCCATGGTTCTGGAAGGAGCTTCGTGGTCTCCTAGCTCCACTGCCCTGGGCCCCCTCAGCCCCTGCCTCCCCATCTCTCTCTTGGGCCATGCCTCTGCTTCTAATTTCTTTTCTGGGTTGCAGTTGGATTTTCTTATCCCTTTCTTCCACAATCTTTTTTCCTGGCCCTATTTCAGGAACGCAGCAGCGAACAACACAGAGGAAACCGCCTGTCCTTGAGGGGCTCACACCCTAGCAGAGAGGACAGACAAAATGAGCAGATCGCCTGGTACCGGGAAGCGTGTGAGTGTCAGGGAAGCCCGAGTGGGGAAGGGGGGCGGGGGGGGTGGGGATGCAGCGGAAATAAGCAGGGGGTCTAGGAAGACCTCACCAGGGCGTTAGAGAAGGAAGTGGGTGGAGGGCGTGAGAACATGGGGGAGAAGATTTCAGGAGGAGGGAACAACAAGCCCAAGACTGGGAAGAGCCTGCCTGTCTCGTTCTGGAAACAGTAAGGAGGCTGGTGTATGGGAGCAGAGAGAGTGGGGGGCAGGAGGGGGGACATGAGGGCAGAGAGATAAGGAGGAGGGGGGCGGTGGGGAATGGCAGACAGCTTAGGGAGTTAGCGTGAAATGGGAGATGTGGGAGGGAAGATGAGATGAGTCTCTAAAGGCTGGAGCATGCCGCTCTGCTGGGGATGGAGTGCTGGTGAGTGTTTTGCATTTATTATATTTCAAAGGGATGTGTTATCTTCCCCTAGAACCCAGGTCTCATCCTGCATGCTGCCTCCCAGTTATGGCAAGTCCAGCCAATTTCCAAGGCCCTTCCTGCTGCCCTCTTCTCTCTCTGCCCCCGAGGCAGTTTCATCTCTCTGCAGGTTAGGAGACCTCCTGGGGTGTCCGTGAGCAGCGCTTTTCTGGAACAGGGTGCTGAGACACAAGGAACATTGTCTGGGCCTCACGTGGCCGTGTGTCTACTCTACTCCACTCATAGGATTTTACAATCACCCACCTATTTTATAAGTATACAATATAAATACAGGTGTTTATCTGTAAAATTAGTTAAACAGGACATTGCAGGTACACACCTGGAAGACAGGCCTTGAAGCATAGTGGAATAAGGACTACTTAGGGAGAAGATGAAATATCAAATTCAAGAGACATGGTCTAGTGCACAAACAGTCCCTGACACCCGCCCTCTTGTGACTGGGTCTTAAAATGGCTTGGATGGATGCCTTGGATCCATCCAAGGTAGGATGGCTTGGGCCATACGCCAATTGCCTAATCAGAGCCCCACTGTGCTGGCACCCAGGCCTCATGCAGAGCACCTCGTCTACAAGTCACTCAGACCCCGGTAACTGAACCGAAGTAGAGATTCTGTGCCACAGAGATCATTTGATGCATTCTTTTTCCTTTTTTTTTTTTTTTTTTTGTATGCTGTATGGTGGGGTCACATTTCATTCTTTTTCCATGTGAGTATCCCCTTATGGCAGCGCCATTTATTGAATTTGTTTGTTTTTGCTGGTTTCTTTGTTTGTTTTTTGGGGGAAGTGCAGGGGCCAGGAACCAAACCCGGGTCTCCCACATGGCAGCTGAGAATTCTACCACTGAACTATCCTTGCACCCCCTTCATTTTTTTTTTTTTTATAACTGAAACTGCTATTTCTACCTCTTTGAAAACCCTTGCATTTTTCTAGTTTTCCGAAAACTAGAAAATTAGGAGTTTAGCTAACGCATCTGCAAACAGCTAGGATTGCAATCCACTAGATCCAGAAGTTTCACAAAATGGCCCTCAGCTTTTAAAAAACTTTTCTAATTTAGGCTTCCATTCCAACCTGCTCCACTGACCCTTAGAAAAAAAGCAAGTTTTATCTTTTGTAGTTTCTACTTTGAAGTCATTGAAGGAAAAATAAAAAGGTCACTGGGTTATCACTGCCTCCTCTTAATTTTCTGCGCTTAACATTTTGCCACTTTCCTAGGCATTGCTGGTCCATCCTCATCCTTGTTCTCACTTCAGTATTTGCTTTAAAGAGCCTTTTGATAAACCCTTTGATTTTTGCTGTTTCTTGACTCTCTTTCTTACTGGTTTGTGTCATACATTGTGATTATCTTTGTTAGATGAACATTCGTTGGCCTTCTATGCATGTTATTTACATATACATATGAATGAACTCATCAGAGAACTTTGGGTGCACTTTCTTTGGCTTCTTTAGGTAAACCTCTTTTCTCTTGCTTACTGAGATATTTTGTGATCTCAGTGTAATGTCATTTCTATATTTTTTTAAGCTCCAAACTCCACAGTGAAAGAAATGTCTTAGCCAACATCTGGGGGAAAAAATGTCCAAATAGTTTGAAATGAATATACATTGTAACAAATTATTCTTTTAGAGTCTCTGTCCTTATTAAGCCTTCCAGCCTTCTTGAATCTGTTTTGATGGCATCATATATCAGTCTCAGTTTTAGAAATATTTTTCTTAAAGTCTAACAATGTCCTGTGAATTGCACCATACCACTTCCTTCCTTGTGATAATTAAACCCAGAGAAGTGGTTCTTCATGTCCAAGCCCAATTGCTTGATTGTAATCTCTCTGAATTTGAGAATTGAAACTGAAAACATCATCCAAATATACTACAATAGTATTTGGAACTGATGAACAAATAACAATGTTTATTGATAAGCAATTATAAGTCCATTAGCTCACATATGATTTCATTAAGGATTATTATGAAGGTGAGCAATAAAATAATTTTATGAATTTTATGCTACCAGGTCATATTGGGGGACAGTTTTTTTAAAATAATAATTGTGCTTAGTTTTTCATATCTGATATGCTGCTGCTGGTGGTCTTACTCCTGTTTGTTCATCAAAACCAATGGATGGGTTTATTTGCAGTGTATCATTTCTTTCACATTGCACACCGACTTGGTTCTCTTTATTGCTTATTAGTTCAAAGGCTCATCTTCCACCATCTGTGTCTCTCCAGGGCTTCTTGGCTTTTTCACTCTGTAGCACGCTTAGAAAATAGCATTTGATTGCATGTTGCTGTAAATGTACCTAGGGTCACTCGCCTATCTTTGGGTATCCAAAGCCTGTCTGGCCACCTGGGGGACTGAAGGGAGCCAGGATCTCAGCACATGGGGAGACCCATTTACACCACGCTGGTTGGGAAACTCTGACCTACACAATGACGACAATACTACCTTGGAGACAACCAGTAAACACAGCTTATCCTATTTTTGACTGAATAGAATATAAGCTTCTTGAGAGAATCAATCAATCTTTAGAGACTCTTTCTCCTCACTGGTAGGGGTCCAGGGGGGGTGGGCTTGGGTCATGGAAACCTGTACTCAGAACAAAAAGAATGCTCTTCATTTCTCTGACATGACGGTGAGTGGAAAAGATAAGCTATTACTTTCTCTCCCTCAACCTTCTCATCATAGGATTCAGCAGTTGCTCACTAGGAACCAAGACATTTTCTTCAATTTTCCTTCCACTGTAGTTTTAAACTGGTCAAGAGTTTCCCTCGTCAGCCTGAGGTGAAGAGGAAAAGGAAATTCAACTAACATCTACTCTGTTCTACAACCATTTGTTGTCAGCTGTTTTCAGATAGGTATTGTGATTTAACTGGTGTGCAGTGAGGCTGGGCACTGGTGTTTTGCAGTTTCCCCAGTGCCTTCAAGGAGATGTTGTTGAGAACCACTGAGTTATAGCCCAGATTCTCCCAGTCATCCAGCCAAATGGAGATGAGATGGAAAGACAAATGCAAATAGGAACAAAAAAGCAAATGTTTGTAACATGCACCATCATTGGGTAGTTATGACTTTTGTCTTGTTTGAATTTGGGCACTTCGGCCAGGTGAATGGATCGTCAGCATGCTGGTGAGTTAGGAAAAGCTTTGCAGAATGTATTGGCTGGAAAATAAAAAGGTGTAAGTAAGGAGTAAGAATGAACTTCTCACGGAATGGGCCAAAGAAGGCTGAGAGCAGCAAATGGGAAATAGATCATGGTTCATCTGAGGGAAGAGAATTTAGGGTATGAAGGAAGGGGAGACAGGGAGGTTAGTGTGCCTGTGGGGAAAGATAAAGAATCTTTAGTCCTGGGATGAGAAGTAATATTGAGTAAATGGCAAAACACTTGCCTATGGGCCAGTTCAGACTCAGAAGGATGGCTGGCACATTTTTTTCTTGGATTGGCCAAATCAGAGTTGAAGAAGGAGTTTATCAACGCATTTTTGTATTGAGAGTAAAAGCAAAACTATAACAAAAATAATAAAATTTACTACCATGAAAAATATTTACCATGAATTTACTGACAAGATTAAGAGTGTGATAAAATACTGCTGCATCTCTTATTATGTTCTATAGGGAAATCCCACAATTCAGGTTCCCAAAAGAAAAAAACAGGTAATGATACAAAGCTCAACTTCATTAAAATAATATCTGTGAAGCCATCTCATGTCCCTACCACCTCTTCAATTAAAAGCACAGGTTCTACAAATTCCTAAACGAGGACTTTTAGGTTGGTAGTAAATGTTTAACAGTAAGCGATTCCTAACTTTACAGAAGATTTCTTTCTGGGCCTTTTCTAGAACTTTCAGCATGGATCCTTTCCCTGAACACTGATGTTTCATACTGGTTCAGCCTTTCACATCACATGAGAAGAGATATGTTCCCTACCCGATGGAAAGAGCAAAGGGATATTTTAGGTGGATAGTTCCCAATGGCACAAAATGGTACTATTCCACGCAGGATCGCTGATGGAACAAAATGAACTGTCACTTCTGGGTCATTCAAGGTCAACATTAATATAGAAGACTGGGTTAGTTGAACATTCGCATTTGGTGTATTGCTGCATCTCAGCAATCATGAGCAATAACTGTATGTCACTAAGATAGTCAAGTTGAAAGATGGATGGCTCTGTGGTTGGGCAAAATATTTGTAGTTTCTACCAAATAGCTGAAAATGCCTTCTCTGGGTGCTTGGTGCAGTAAATAAGGAACGGATAAAAAGACACACACAAAGAAGTAAAGTAAGGCCCCAAGAATAAGGATTATGTCTAAATGTGACAAATACATGTCATAAATAAAAAATATTCAATAAATTTTGAGTTATTTTATTTTCCCCAAGTGTGTTTTTTTTTTTTTTCCACTTGGGAATATGCCCTATATAAAAATGCATAAAATGTTCACTTTGGCAAACTCATTTCCATTCATTTCTTGTTTTTCGGTATTCGGAAAATCTGTCATGGTGTCAATATAAAATTTTGATTATGTTTTTCAACTTCCCCATTCATTTACTTGGCTTTATGCAAAAATAATATTCAAAAGATGGCCCCAAAGAAAATATGCTGGGTACAGGGTCATCAAGTGAACAATTGCATCTTTCTCTGAGAAGCGAACTGGTGAAATGGACCAAATTGCAGGAGGTAGAAACACTTGTTTGTAGTTGTTTCTTTTCTCCATTTTTTAATAGCATGAAACCATTTATTTATTGACTGCTTGAAATAAATTCAAATGGTAGAACTTTGTAAATGCTCTAGTCTCTGGTAAGAACTATCTGGTGCCAATCTGTTTTGTTATTTATGAGAGAGCCTCAGAGAGCTTGAATGCCTACTATTTTTATCCATGCGTTTGTGCTTTGGGGGGGGGCTAAAACTCTTTTGTCTAGAGAAGAAGCTGGACAAGAATTCACAAGCTCACAATTCTCCTAAGACTAAGTTGGGACCCATAGAGCCCCACGTTTAAGTGGAATTTGGATGTGGTGGGAAATGAGGAGCCTATGTACTCTGAAGAGTTTTACTTGTATTTCACCGTTCCTGGGTGAACAAGAGTATTTCACATCTCCCCCTGTTTTGGGGCTGGGTAGGCAAGGAGTACAGGCTGGGGCTGAGGGACCTGAGAAGAAAGTCCACTCCTGGAATGTTTATCGCTCCTTGACTTTTGATTTTTTTCAAAATTTCCCTCCAATTTAAATTATCCTCCATTCTTAAAATCCAATTTTGAGATCTAATTCACATACCACACAATCCACCCATTTAAAGTGTACAATTTAAAGGTTTTTGTATATTCACAGATACATGCAATATCACCACATTTAATTTTAGAATATTTTCATCAGTTCAAAAAGAAACCATCTTAAGCTATCACTTCTCTCCCCCAACTCTCCAATCCCTAGGCAACCACTAATCTACATTAGAGCTCTATGAATCTCCTAATTCTGGACATTCCATATAAATAGAACTGTATAATCTATAGTCTTTTATTAACTTGGCATTTAATTCCATTTTGCCTTATGACATTCACGGTCATGCCTTATGCTGGGCTTTGAAAACATCGACTGTATCATTGCCTTTTCTCCCTAGTCAGGAGAAAACACACAGGGCCTGAATGCTTCATCTCCAGAACGAGGCACCCAGCGTACTGACCACATGTAGCGTGGTGGTCAGTATTGGTGTTTGTGAATTTTTGAACTAATTTATATCCCCCCCACCTGATATGATCTGTCTTAGCTCTCCAAAGAAGGTCCCTCTGCAGTTCTCCAATGTTATGGGGCAGCTCTTTTGTCTCTCTTTCCTTCCCAGTTTTGTGACAGGTTTCCAAGCAGGTCTTCATTTCCCGAACTGAATGCTGATTCCTTCTAATTTCACCTCTATCTATCCTTTTTAAGGCCAATTTTCAGGAAAGCTCCTCAGCAGTCCACTTGCTTGGCTTGAAGCTGTCCCTGGTAGAGCAATACTGAACTTCTGGGTCCCCAGGCATTGTCCCATGGAATCCCCACTGATTGTCCCCTTGGCCTAGATGACTTAGACAAAAGACTTTCTCCCATCAGTACTGACTTGTAGAATTTTTTTCTTACATCTATGGAATAGTTTTGAGAGCAAAAGAGTTACCAATTTCAATTGTAGTGCATAACTCTGGTGTTTACACATCTACATTACATTATAACCTCCAAACACCTGAGAACAACAGTGTCCTCAAACTAGGAATAAAAGTATACATGTATGTGTGTATATAGATATGCATATGTGCATATATTTATATTTATATATTAGAGAAGGATCTTTTCTTTTTCACCTGCCTTTTGGAGAATACTAAGCTGTTGAATTAGTAAGCTTCGCATGGCTTACACATATTGAGAAATAGGAGCATGAAGATATTGCTTTGTAATTGCTTTGCAAAGTTAAAGCTTTCAGGTCTCAAAAACTATTTACAAACTATGCAAGCAGTTAAAGTGAAAGTTAACTAGGCCTTATTTTGTATGGAATTAACTTAAATCACAAGTCAGAATTGTATTTGAAGGTAAAATGTCTCTTGCTCTTCCTATTTGCTGGTAAACAAGCTAAGGGGAAAATATTCTTCCTCTCTTTGCTTTGAGATAAACAAGTTTCTTAGGGGAATTTTGAAGTACTGTATTTTGTTAGTCAAAATGCCTGGCTCCCAACTAGGCAACTTGGGAGAATGGCCTGATCCATATGGGATGGCGGATTGGTCACCCCATAAGATAACTTGCATGTGTTTAGGTCTGCCCCATTAGTCAACCTAACAGACCAGGCCGTGCTATAATTGTGACAGAAACCATACATTATTTGTTATAATTATGTCAAATGAAGATGAAGGGTGTTTCCCTCTTTAATATCTTTTCTTCTTTATTCTGACCTAAGAGCAGAGAATGGGCGGCTTTAAGTGTGACCTGCACAGAATATCTCACAGGCATAATTTTGACACCTGGAAACAACAAATCTCTTTTCGAGTTGGCATGGGAAGGTGCCTTTACCCCAGAGTCTGGTGCAGAAGTCCTGCAGTCTGGGGGATGAGTGGCACCTCCCAGCACCAATGGGAACAACCATGGGATGCCCATATCTTCCCATGCAGCTGCCCCATCTCCCTTGGCTCTGTCTGCACACAGCTTCACTTGCGGACATGCCCAAGCTGTCGCCAAGTCTCTCTAATAACAGTTTCCCTTTTTATGTTTTTTTTTTTTAATTTTGAGCAAAATATCTGCATCTTTAATCTTTACTCAAAGGAGGTGCATCTAAAATTCACCCTAGAATGAAATATACATTCGTAGTCAGATCAGCATCAAGGCTTTTGGAAATTATCACTGATGTGTCGGTGGGGAGAAGGGAAACTAGATTCCTGCATATCCTAATACCATGAGAGTGCCTTATGGGACCAGAGTGGAATAAAAGAAGGGGAGTGAAGGGGAAAACAGACAACCTATGGGAAGATTAAAAAGCCATTAAGTAAAGAATTAAAATAGTGAAATTATTTGCACCTTCCTAGTAGCACTGACAATGGAGATGAGCACAGGAACAGGTTCAAAAGAAAGGGATGGACTGTTCAGAGCGGTGCAGAGTCCCCAGCACAGGAGCTATCACTCCAGTTACCCAGACGGGCGGTCTAAACCCAGAAAACAGGACGACGGGAAGACTTCTCTGCTGCCAGACAGGCATTTCAGAGAGGCCTGTTACAGAAGTGCTGCTCAATAGGCATCTGCTGGAAAAAGATTGAAAATATCTATGCAAGAAAGAAGCAGCAGCAGCAGTCCCCAGGAAACTGCAAAACTTGTTCAATAAAGCAAAACCATTAGAAAAGGATGGGCACAGATTCTGAGAATGAGTAATTCAGAAGATCACAGAACTCAGGGCTTTACGGGCGCAATGAGGTGAGTACGCTCTGCAGTTCGGTGGCAGCGCTCTGCCACCCCCACGTCGCATGGGGACTGGGCATTCCCTGAAGTCAGGGACAAAATGGGGCAAAGATGCGAGGAAACAAGACACCTAACATTCGCTTCCCAGTCTGAGAAGTGGCACTGTCCTTGGAAAAGGATAAGAGCTTCCTTAAATCCCCCTGAGAGTTCAATATTGACTTTTCTTTCCTCAACTTTGCCTCCACTGTGCTTTTAGCACCATGACTCTGGAGAGCAAGCATCTTCTTGACGAAAGCTAAGATTTCTGCATCTACCTCGAGTTGTTAACTAATTCCATCAGCCCCAAAGACAGCCTGGCCCCAAGCTCTTCCTCTGAACACCCAACTTCACAGTGTATTACAAGAGCAAGAAAAGAAAGGCTACCAGGCTCAGAAGTTTTGTCTCTGCTTTTCACAAATCCCCATAAATTCCCAAACAGATTAATACCAGGACAGCACTTCTGGCATAAGTCTGCAATGTCAAGACATTAAAAAGAATTTCCTGACTCATTCGCTATGTGCAGTTTCTATGAAAAAAAAATTCTTTTTTTGCAGCTTCTGAGAAAGGAGTGATGCAGTGGGAAAGAGCGGTAGACCTATTTTTCTTTCTCTGTTTCAGAACTGGGAAGCGAAGTCAGACTGAAATAAAATGCTACCCGACACAAAGATGCATTGTCTTTGGAGTATCCGTTACCACTGTAGACCCTTTAAAAATGTGTCCAATATAACAGCACATTTTTGACAAGATTTACCGTCAGCCACAACTAGGGTGGGAAAAACTCTGGAACTTTCATCTCCAGGATGTGCCCTGCCCATCCCATCCGGGTCCCCACGTAAGTGCCAGAACCAAGCCAGAGCCCTGCCATAAGCTCGGAGCTGAGACCCAGAAGGGAAAGAGGGGTGGAGAGGAAAAGTGGGGGCATGGGTATTTTGGAGGAAAAAAAAGAGGCTGTGGAGAATTTCTGGAGTGTTTTTTTCCACCCACGTGGAATGAAATTAAATGACCCCTTCAGTTACCTGGAACCAATTCCACTCTTGGGGTTTGTTGTACTAAAGTACAATTACAATTTCTCCCTAAAGGGAGAACGTGAAGACTTGGACATTTTAGATGCCCTGGCCTGCTTCAAGACTCCTTACCCAGTTGAAATATAAGAAGATTCCACATTTAAGAGGCAGTGTTTAGTAATCTGCTTTTCACACAGTATTTATGGGATACAACACACTGATAAAATGTTTCACAAACAACTTTATTAGTTAAGCCATGCTTAACCCTTCTGACAGAGATGACACACGTTTATCTTAAATCACAGAGATATGAAATTGCTCCCAACAATGTGGTATTTTAATTCAGGCAATATTATTGGTCAGCTGTTAGGCTGTTGAAGTTTCTCTTCCTTGTCTTTTACTTTCCTTCTCTTCCTTGAAATCCTACTCCATGGGTCCAAGCTGAAAATATATTTCTGGCTTAGTTCTCTAGATATTTCAGATGAAGGGGGATTTCAATATACGTTAAAAAAATAATTTCCCAAGTAATTCACTGTTTTTCTTTTTTACTTGTTTTCTATAATTGAGGTGAAATTTGTGTAACATAAAATTAACCATTTTAAAGTGAATAATTCAGTGGCATTTGGTACACTCACAATTTCTGCAACCACTGCCCCTAAGCAGTTCCAAAACATTGTCATGACCCCAGTGGGAAGGGAAACTGCTTATCCTTAAGCAGTTAAATTGATTTTCAGTAGCATAGATTTGACCAATAAAAGCTTCAGAGTCAGAGGAAGCCATTCAATTTCATTGAGCTTCATCTAAGTTTTAATGAATTGGGATATTTGGGTTTGGACTCCTTTCTGGAGGTTGGAGAATAAAAAAATTCATGATTTTTTGTGGATAAACAACTTGGAGATTTATGAATCAAAATGATTTCCTAGAGACCCTATAAAATGTCCCTGTTAGTAGTGTTGAAATAGGAACACTTATTAATTTTTAAATCAAATGCATTTGTTACATAGACAAGTCCTTCATATTTTAGATCTATTGTTGGAGGTATGATTTAGATTTTTATGCTAGGTCTCCAGGAAGCAGATTTTGATGAGTACAGACAGATAATCTCAAGTAACAAGCTACTCTCAGAAACCACTGGTTGTTGACATGAAGGGGACATGTCTCCTATAAATGATGAGCCAATAGTCCTCTGGAAAATAATGATAGAGCAGGAGGGGTGAGGAAGGAGAAAGAGAGAGAGTGAAGAAGAGAGAAAGAGGAGGAGGTGAGGAGGTGCCAAAGAAAATGGTTAATGAAGGTGAGCCAATCATAATCCTGGATGCTTCCAAGCCAACCCAAGCATCTGGTTTCTTTAATTTAGTACACTTCATACTAAAAGGCCAGTGTGTTTACACTGTATTATTTTGAGTTATTTGAAATATCTCTTCCAAACCATTGGGTTTGCAACTTCAGGGAAGGTTTTTCAAATGTGGATGGCAAATATTCCCCACATTAATATCATATGGCATGAATGATAAGGGGAAAAAAAGGAGAAAAGCTATAGAGATTTTAATGGCAGTTAGTGTGGTTATTTCAGACTCTTTTATTATGCCTTTCTAAGAGAGTTGAAAATGCTCCCAATTCAGCTGCTGAGACCTGTAATGGAGCCTGTTTTTCCAAACAGGTCGGGGCATATGTAAATGGACATGTGTACACTCTCAGGCACAGGGGGTAACCTTCCATTTGCAGCCCTATACCGTGTTCCAGATATTCTACTCATGTTTTGTCTGAAAAACACCAAACTGAAATAAGTAATGGTAACAGATCTGCAAGGAACTTATTTGGAACCTTCTGGATGGGTTATTAAAAGTCAGTCCTTGACCCTCTGACTGCTCCTTCATGGACCCCCTCTTGGGGAACCCATCACTGATGAGGCTTCAGTTATCACCTGTTGGTAGAGGACTTCCAACACTGTGCCTTGGAGCTGCCGTTATCACCGCCCCAGCTGTGGATTTCTAACTCTTTCAGGACACGTTCACTTTGCTGTCCTCCCACCACCTGGATGCCTAGCGTTTCATCCAGCGTTTCACCTAAACCAACCCTTCCTCAATCTCCATATTTACAGACCCGATGCCATCCTTCTCCTGGTCAAATGAGTTAGAAACTTGGGAGTTAATTTCAACCAACCCTTCCCATCTCATAAAGCTCCCATTAGAAATACCAAGATTTTACTATTGGCCCTTAAAACACCCTTTAAATTTATCCCTTACTTCCACTCCCATTTCTCTCTCTTCACATGATACGTGAATTACTTAATCATTTCCTGTTTGGTTTTTCTGTACAGGGGACTGAAAAATACCTGAAAGCAAAGACCAGGAAGATGCCTGAACATTATAAGCAAACAGAAGGGAACTTTGCTCAGAAGAGATCCCTGATTCGAAACCATTCACAAGAAAACTAATTCATAGCCGAGGTACCTGGCAAATCACTCGCTTTACAAGGCGACTAGGAGGCTAGTTCTTACCCATTTATGGTTTCTGTGGTCTAGGCTAACTGCATGACTGGCCCTGAGCTGACTATCACAACCTCTCCGGAGTCTGTTAATATTTGGCAAAGCTCACTGCCCTCTCGGAGCGATTAGGTGATCAGTTTATTAATCTTTGACTTTTAAGGTCAGATAGAATAACAGAAGTTCAGACAGGGGAAAGTCTACTCCCCGTTCTCCAGGCTCTCCAGCTGGGACTGTTTGATCTCACCGAGAGGCGTCACTGCAGCAACTGCTGGAGAAATAGCAACGGTAATGCCCAGTGGGAAACACAACGGAAAAACACAAGTTCTGAGCCGGGGAGCAAGGGTTGGCCACAAACACTCCAGGGCTCAGCGTGGCACCTATGTGGTCTGCGTAATTCCCACTGACGTCAATTCCACGTTATGGACACTTTGGGACCACAGGAAAGAGCGTTCCATTGCGCTCTCTCAATGCCGTGAAGCTGTGGTTCTCAGGGTGTGTACCAGCAGGGATGGTAGCATCTGAGCCCTTAGAAAAGCAAATTCATGGGCCCTTCCCAGACCCACCTATTGAATTGAAACCTGGGGTTGGGACCCAGGAAACTGTGCTTTCACAAGCTCTCCAGGTGGATCTTATTCACACTATAGTTTTGAGGGGCACAATAATTGTATGCTGATAAGTAGACAATTGAGCAGATAAGTAAATGGATATACCAATAAAAGCAGGATAATGAGCAATTTCAATGTAGGGTCTATCTCTTCTCCCTACAATGATTAGCACAGAATAATTCTCAGTGAATGCTATTGACTAAAGGCCTGAAAGGGTCTTAGAGAGCTTGATGCCTAAATTAAAAATATTCCACATAGTAAATGATGCTTTGATTTCTATGCTTGTTTGTTTGTTTTTGCAAGAGTCATCGAAGTCTAGAAACAGAACACCAATCTGAGAAGCAAGGTTTTCTAGGATAATTAGAATCTATTGTGATGGGCATAGAAAAGCTCAAGGGCGTTCTTCCTATTTTTCTTATCTTAAAGATGTTCACTTATGTTTCAGAGGCCAGGGTGAATGTCTGATAATAACCACCCCTCTCCCAAAGCAAATCTTAAAAGACTCGTTTGTTTTTTAATCACTCAATCGTCTTCGGAAAATATTCTAGCTTTCTGCCATTTATCCAACTGACCATTGAGTCCTGAAGTTTTTACCTCATAATATTACTTGAATTCATCTCAACTGGATGCTTTCTAGATCTTCAATGACCCTTTAGTTTAAGCATTGCTCTCTCCTCAGTGGCTCTGTGCCACTATCTTATTTGGCATCTTTCTCATGTCATGTGTGTCTCCCTTGGTTTATCTCCTATAATCAGGCACATTGATCTCTCTACATGTTATGACCCAGGCCTGTCATCCCATGCTGAAAACCCATCCATTGCTTTATATCACCTTCAGAATAAAATAGAGGGCCTCCTAAGACCAGATCCTAGTCTGGAGGCCTAGTTCTCCAGTCTTATGGTTGTGCTGTCCTTCCCCTTCCCTAGGCTATCCTCTTGTATCTCCCCCAGTAGGAAGTGTCCTCAGGCCACATGCCCCTCCACCACTTCACCCTGGGTGCCTGTCTTCTGCTCCACATTCCGTTCCAGCCTTCATCACCATCTATTGCTTCCGTTTCCTTAGTGTTCCTTAAGGACAGGAGCCACTTCTTATCAATATTGGTAGACATGGCTCTTGGTACAGTCCCAAGTACATAGCGGTTGCCCAGTAAAAGTCCACCAAGCAAAGGAATGAAAATTAGTAAGTAAAGACAATAGTTCTTCCAAAGGCTGTTCCTTTGGAAAAAATGTTGGGAAAGATATCAAAGTCCAATAGGTATACACCAAACAAAAATGGCTTTTAAGCCATTTTTCACGTTGAATGAGAAATGACTCTATGTCTTTCTACAGACCTCAGACTGAACCATTTTGGGAACTCATAGAAATTAAACCTATATATTCACGCTGTTCATTTCCTCTTCTCTTCATATTTCCATATGCCTACAAGGACTGGAGGAAGTCATGTTGAAATGGAACCCCCTGAAGGACATTTCTGAGGAAGTTAAAATTTAACTGAAATAAAAAAGGATATGAAATCTGCCAGAATGTTTGTTCTCACTGCCAGACTTCAGCCGTCAGAGATTAAAGAGGGGCTTGTGTGAGATTGGAGAGCATGTAACTTTAGGTGCTTATTCAACCTGAACATAAATTCTGAAATTTGGGAAGCCTATCTTTTCTCAAATGATTGAAAGAAGCCTGGAATTTAATTTTGTATTTTGGTCTCTAGAGAGAGAGGGACCAAAAATGAGGAGGGGTTATTTGCTCAGCTTGGGAACAGATATGGAACATGTGACTTTTTTTCCCCCTCATCATTGTAACAGAGCATAAGATCTAGAGGAGCAGCAGGTGGGAGGTTGGTTTGGATCCAGTTCTCAGACCCTGCTACTCTCAATTGCCCTCGTTTGATTTATCTTCTGATATTTGGAGTGATTTTCCCACAGTGAAGTAGAATGTGTCCCAGTCTACTAGGGAGGATCTACCCTGGAGCTCCCACACTCATTCTCAGCGAGAAGAGCAGGTCCCAGGGGACTGTGACTTTGGGAAGAGGGCCGCTCAGGTCCCCAGAGCAGCTGGGATACATGTTCTATGAGAAGTCATGGGAAACACTGGGAAGGGCTTTCTCTTTGCCTTCTCCATCCAAATGCTGGACATGGAGTCATGACTTCTGGTTGCAAAAGTTGGGGTTCAACCCTATATTATGTTGGCCAGGGTCAAAAGTTAGTGTGTAGAGTGTATAATAATAGTGACTAAATGTACAAATTTTAAAAATGTTTTTGCATGAGGAAGAACAAAGGAATGTCATTATTGCAGGGTGCTGAAAATAGATGGTAATTAATATTTTAAAATGTCACCTTATGTGTGAGACTAAAGCAAAAAATGTTTGTTACAAAATTTATATTTTGATTAGTGCATTTCCTAATATAACTTATGTAGATAGTTTGATTGAACACCATAAGCACTTGGAATCTCAGGTAGGACATGAGATTTTGTTGGTTTGTCCAGAGTGATGCCCTGATGAATCCCAGAGTGATTCGATCAGTGAGTGGAAAAGTATTTGCAATAGCCCCCTTCGGGGAATGGTGAGAATGGGGAGAAATGCAACTTCCCCAAGTTGAATTCTTGATATTCTCACAAGCAAACCAAAGCTATAGGCTGAGCCCTCAGTCTTGGGGTTTGTTCATATGAAACTTAACCCCACAAAGGATAGGTCAAGTCTACTTAAAATTTAGGCCTAAGAGTCAACCCCAAGAGAGCCTCTTTTGTTGCTCAGATGTGGCCTCTCTCTCCAGCCAGCACAACAAGCAATCTCACCACCCTCCCCCTGTCTACGAGGGACATGACTCCCAGGGGTGTGGACCTTCCTGGCAACGTGGGACAGAAATCCTAGAATGAGCTGAGACTCAGCATCAAGGGATTGAGAAAAACCCTAGAATGAGTTGAGACTGAGCATCAAGGGATTGAGAAAACCTTCTCGACCAAAAGGGGAAGAGTTAAATGAGACAAACTGTCAATGGCTGAGAGATTCCAAACAGAGTCAAGAGGTTATCCTGGAGGTTATTCTTATGCATTAAGTAGATATCACCTTGTTATTCAAGGTGTAATGGAGAGGTTGGAGGGAACTGCCTGAAAATGTAGAGCTGTGTTCCAGTAACCATGTTTCTTGATGATGATTGAATAATGATAGAGCTTTCACAGTGTGACTGTGTGATTGTGAAAACCTTGTGTCTGATGCTCCTTTTATCTACCTTGTCAACAAATGAGTAGAACATATGGAATAAAAATAAATAATAGGGGGAACAAATGTTAAAATAAATTCAGTGTGAAATGCTAGTGATCAATGAAAGCGAGGGGTAAGGGGTATGGCATGTATAATCTTTTTTTTTTTTCTGCTTTCATTTTATTTCTTTTTCTGTTGTCCTTTTATTTCTTTTTCTGAATTGATGCAAGTGTTCTAAGAAATGAATAATATGCAACTATGTGATGATATTGAGAATTACTGAATATATATGTAGAACAGAATTATATGTTAGTGTTTTTGTTTGTTTGTTCTTAATTTTTTTAATTAATAAATAAATTAAAAAAAAGAGTTAGTGTGGTTGGGAAACTCCAGGTATACAAATAAAACCCTGAAGAGCATGTAGTTCTGTCCCAGCTGTGTCCAAGGAAACCTTCTGCAGTGAGGAAACTGCTCTGTGCTTCTCAATACTGCAGCCAAGTGTGGCTATGGTGTTGTTGAGATGTGGCTAGTGCCAGTGAGGAACAAAATTTTATATTTTATTCCATTGTCATTTAAATAGCCACACGTGCTAACTGTTTTGGACAGCATAGTTCCAAGATCCCGTCTGAATATATAAAGGGACATATTGCACACCCAAGGTGATGGTGTTTTAAAAAAGAGAGAACAAAGACTGTTCATGAGGTTTACTCACTAGTAAATTCTCCACTCTATGGAACTGCACAACACAAACCATGAACCCTAACTTAATCCATGGGCTATAGTGAATAGTACAAATATAAAAATGTATTTTTATCAATTGTTACAAATGTACCGCACCAAAGCAAGGTAATAATAAAGTCATATATGGGAATACTTTTTAAAAAAGAGCACATAGTTCTCTAGGTTATACAACATTATGAAGGGGATGACCCTAATCATATAAAATTGAATATATGTTTACGTGTGTGTGTGTGTGTGTGCATGTACATGAGTGTGTGTGTTCATTCAGAGATGTCCAGAAAAGTACTAACAAGATAACGTTTCTCAGAATAACAGGATTTGGGTACATTTTATTTTGTACTTTTCTGTTTTATTTCAAATATTTGTAAAAGCATGTATAAATTTTCAAAATTATGGGACTGTTTTTATAAGCATACGGGGTGTATCTTTCAACATGGTTCATTCTAAACACCTATGTATATATTTTTTAACATAAATTCAACTCCCTTATTATATAATCTACCCCACCTAAAAGAAGGGTATTTGGGAATTGGGCAGGCTTTTACTAACAAAAAACTTAAAAAGATTCTTTTTATTCTGTCTCCTTATGATACCAGAAAAAACTTTAAACTTAGTTCTTTTTTTTATCCAGATATTTCAATTTTTTTCATGACCACTGGCATTTTAAGATATTATTGTGGTATCATCCCTCATCAGGATGCTCAGATATCCAAGCCTTATAAAAATGCCTGATCTACTTTAATATTGAGGTTTTCTAGGAAATCAATTAGGCAGGAGCTAGAATGGACATGGGACTGAGGGGGGTGGTCAATGTCTGATCAGTTGAAGTTGTCAGGTAGGCTCTCTTGCTCATTTCCTTAAGTCAAATGTGAAGGATGAGTGATCTTAGCCAAGGGATGGAAAGACACTCTAAGAATGCAAGTGCTCATCAAACACCTTGTGCTGGTTTGAAAGGATTTATGTACCCTAGAAAAGCCATTTTTTAATCCTAATCAACGTTGTGGGAGCAATGGTTTCTTCTAATCCTTATTCAGCACTACAGGCTGGAAACTTGATTAGGTTATCTCCACGGAGATGTGACTCAATCAATTGTGAGTATTAAACTTGATTAGATGGAGATGTGTCTTCACCCATTCTAAGCTGGTCTTGGTTAGTTTACTGGAATCCCATAAAAGAAGAAGTATCTTAGAGAAAGCTTCAGAATGCTGCAGAACCACAAAGCAGAGAGTCCACCAGCCAGCAACTTTTGGAGATGAAGAAGGAAAACACATTCCAGGGAGCTTCATAAAGCAGGAAGACAGGAGAGGAAGTTAGCAGATGCCGTGTTCGCCATGTGCCTTCCAGATGAGACAGAAATCCTGAACTTCATTGGCCTTCTTGGATCAAGGTACCTTTCCTTGGATGGCTTAGGTTGGACATTTCTATAGACTTGCTTTAATTGGGACATTTTCTTATCCTGAGAACGGTAAACTAGCAACTTATTAAATTCCCCTTTTTAAAAGCCATTCCATTTCTGGTAGATCACATTTCAGCAGTTAGCAAGCTAGAACACACCTATCCAAAGATGAGTGCGTCACATTTAGCCCTCACTGGCATAGGGATTCTTTCTCTTGACAAGTTGGTTCTTTGAACGCTGCCTTATGCAGTGGAAAACCGTATCCTCTTTGTACCTGATTTAACCCTTTGCTCAAAATTCTTGCCTAAGAAGACCGTGCACCCATGCTAGGATCGACTTCACATGACCCTTCTTTCTCGATTTATCACCTGACGCCTGGAACATTCAGCTCAGATGGAATTTGGTATTTGTTCACTTTCAACCGAACTGAACGTTCCATCCAGTAGCTAACCTCAATTCACCTTGCGATGAGATTAGAATCCCAAAGCTGGCCAGGTTGGAATTAACATGGATCATTTCAGAGGATTCCAAATAAACGTGGAAACCTATGTGCATCTGTGTGTGCCATACTAGACCTCCAAACACAGTCATGCTCATTATCAAGGAGCTCAACTTTCCAATAAACAACAAAAGAAATCTATGTCATGCATTTGAAAAATAAAAATCCAGGGTTGATGGAACTTCATTAATGAGCATAATCACAGGAATAGTATACAACGCCATGATAATTTTAAAGAGTTGTATTTGTAAAATTCTGCCTTTTAGAAAACCTCAAACCCTTAAAGCTTAGAATTCGTTAATAATACTTTTTCATTTTAAAATCCATGTTGAAACTTAAGATGGTCTAATTAATCTTATGTTTTAAATTTAATTTTTATTTGTATCTAAGTAATGCAGTAGATAGTTTAAAAAGCCAACCAATGCTGCAAGGCTTATAAAAACCAAGAAGCAATTCTCTGTCCCAACTCTCTTGTCCCCAGTCATATATCCGATGAGCAAATTACTGCAACAGCTCCAGATTTTTTTTATGGTCCTTACCTCCATATTCTTAAATAATACATTTATATGATTTTATTTTGATTTTCAATTTAGATGTTATATATTAACCTCATCTAGACATTATTAGGAATTAGGACTCTTTCCCATCCCTTCCCCACCCTGACACTTTTCCTTCCTTAATCATTCCAATTTGTTGTTAAACCATATTCATTATTATAGTCTCAGTATTTCACAACTGAGCCACATTGGGAACAAAGTTTATACTTTATTTATTGTACATCTTTTTAGTTTTTCATTTGCCTAGCCTTCTAAAGCAATGGTGAAAGACCTTAACGTTGCCAAGGACATTTTCGGGATTTTTCTTAGGGCCGTTTTTCTTGAGGGCTTCCTCCCTGAGGCTATTTGTCATTATCCTTCTGAATTATATATATTTTCTCTCTCTCTCTCTTTTTTTTTTTTTTTTGCCCTCCATGTCCCCCCTCCCCTGCCCTTCTTACTCCCTGCTTTTTGTGGAAAAACAAATACTCTAGAAGTTTCCTGACAAAGGCTACCAAAGAAGAAGTTGACATCTTGCTTCCTGCATATATGTTCATTCTATTCTCACCCATTATGGGGGATTGAGAAGGCCTTTCTATTTCATCTATCAACTCCCAAATGTGAATAATTTTAGGTCTTTTTCCCTGGCCCGTTTCCACAGAGAAGGGAGTTGGGCTGCTCCTGTTTAGTGCACGGACTTCACTTCCACCCCCATGGTCTTAGAACGTGTCTCCTTCCCCCTCTGCAATTCCATGTTCCCTTTTCCAGAGTCCCTCTGCCTCAACCTCCTCAGAAAGCAAACCCCAGCCTTCTGCTTAGTGGAAAAAGAGGATTTGGTTGGATATTTGGGGTGTAGGAAGAGATATGGGGGTGTAACAGGGGTCATGCAGACTATGAACCAATTCTCCTAGTTTTAGCACTCCCACCTGCCTACCCCCCTTCACTAGTTCCCTGGTGCCTTTAGGGGGTGGGGCACAAATCAGTTTACTTTTTCCATGCTTCCTTTTCCGGAGGCACTTAGTGGTACAAAGATGTGATTAGAACTTAGTCACCACGTGCCCCTCCACTCTCCATTCTCCACTGGGTCTCTTGCTTGTTGATGTCACCTTTTCCACTCTTTTTATCCTGGTGGGTTATTCATTTTGTACTGCTTTTCTATTATGGGTTTTGGAAGACAGTGGAGATAAACAGGAGTGTTCAACCTGCCACATTTATCTGCTCTATTAAGATGAGCCCTGTCATCACTGAATAGAAGCAGAAAGTTTGACGCAGAAAATGAGATTCAAAATCCCAGGTAGATGAGTGATGTGGTCAGGTCCAGCATTTGCTTTCTTTGCCTCTCACTAGCCAGGGTCCCTGGTGATTCTTTTCAACAGTGAATACTATTCTCAGAGATCCCTCTATCAGGAGGGAAAAGATGAAAGGGAAGGAGCAATTAGGGAGAAAAGACAGGCATCGAGCAAAGTATATTGCAGGCACTCTAAATTGCAATATGCAACCAGAATTCACCCAGAATAGGTCTTCCAACAAGGAAGGGGGGCCGCTGCAAATTATAACAACACCCAACCTGTGCACCCGAGGTAGGGACAGGGCAGCACTGGTTGCTATTCTCACAGGTGGGAGTGTAAGAGGCAGGCTGTTTTGGAATATGTCACGGCTATTGTGCCATCTCTAAAACATCCCATTGATTATGCACAAAGGAGAAGTAATCAACAGTGCTCGGCAAGAAAATCCAACACACTTTCCTTTTGTGAGACTAGGCAGGGAGTGGGGGCTTTGCCTAACATTTTGTAATCATAGGACATTAGTTATAATTTACATGCTATTATAGCTGTTAGAGAACATGAGAATTTTCTTACCCTCCTTCTTTTAATGCTTTGAACAGTTCAAATAAAAAGGAGTCTAAGATATGCTCCAGTGATGGCTAAAGAAAGCACTCAGAGAGAAGGGAGTGAGTCAGAGATACACAGAGAGACAGACAGACAGGCAGAGAGAGCGGTCTGGGGACATTTTATTCATAAGCAAAAAAGATGTCAATTAAAGTCCTTGATTTTGTGAAGCTAGTGCAGAACTTTCTTCCATACTAGAATTAACAACTGTAAGATCCATTGTAGAGGAAAGAATTTTACTTGCCCCAGATTCCTTTTTGTCCTAGGAATGAGATCAGGAATCAGTTCACCAAGGAATTAGGTCTTCTGGCTAGCAGAGTTTTCATTTGATTTGGACATGGGACCTCGGCAGAAATTTCATTTCTCTCCTATTTGCATCTGACTTTCACAGTAAGTTTTTATAAAACAAGTTGAGATTCTCAGCTGAAAAGATATGAATTATAATCATCCATGGCTACTAAGACTCTGATAGACTTGAGCGATATATTTCTAGATTTATACCTGTATGTGGCTGTAAAGGTGCCCTTAATTTCATGACATAGGAAAGCACATTCTCACTTTTAATGAATGGATCTAATCACATTCTTTACATAAAAGGGGGATGTCTTCTCTGCCTGTTGCTCTGGGATCTCCCACAGTGCCTGGCATGTTGAGGCCCTTGACAGCATGAGTTGAGCTATGCACACTTCCCACCTGGTTCTGAAGGTGGGTCCCAGCTACAGTCCTACTTCTGGGCTCGGATGCAAAACAGATAGATGTATGTGCAGCCACACCTGCCAACATGACCACCTCAGATATTCCATCTATGCAAGTTAACCAGGAGAGTAGATCCTGAAGACCCACAAACCAACCAACGTTCTCTGAGCAGACCAGCCACCAGGAACTGTGTGCCTGGGACATGTTCAAAAAGAGCAGGACACGCTGAGTGGCCCCTAGCTATTCCCACTGGAATGTATAGGTGAGCCAGTGAAACCTGCTGAGAAGCTACTGACAAGCCTGACAGACCTAAAATGGACATCTGACCCCTGTCTGTTGACAGGACATTGTCCACCATGGCAGCCAGGCAAATTTCCACCTCACATCCTGCCTACAGCTCAATCAAAAAGGATCAAGAAAGTCAGGTTCTAAATATCAACAGCCTCACTCTGTCAAAACCTCTTCTGTGACCTTTCTCAGAAAAGAAACTGTAACGACAAGATGAAAGTTGACCATTCTATGTCCGGAAAAGGCCTCTGTGGTACAGCTGTCTGTCTGTCTGAAATATCAGGTCCTATCAAAGGGTCACAGTCTTCCTAAATGGTAATGTCGAACTATGAAACTTTGTGTAAAACTGAATAAGGTAAAATACAGTTATTAGAAGATCATTATTTTCTTTCTTAAGATCAATAGAAAAGTGAAGAACAAAATTAAAGGGTCAGTTAATGCTATGAGCTGTCCAATAGCAACCCCCGCCCCCGCCCCCTGCAGTTTCCTATCATTGAGTCCTGCTCAGTTGTTCAGTTCCTTTGTTGTACTTAGGGCAATTCCCTTTTCTCCCCCTGCCTCCCTCTGACCCTCCCTTTCTCCTTGTTTATTTTCTATTCTCCCCATTAGATTGTAGTCTCTACGAGGGCAGGAACTATATTTATTGTATATACTAATATATATTCAGGGCCAATGATAGTACGTCAATAAATAGTTATTGAATGACTGAATTAATGAATATGCTAATGAAAACTAAGGAGAGAAACGACCATATATTTAATTTTCACTAAGCTATGCTCCATGTAAGGCACTGTCCTAGATTCATCTTCTTAACCCTAAAACATTAGAATGATGTATTCTCAACACCCATTCTTCCAATGAGTAAACTGAGGTACAGAAAGGTTGTATAATTTCTTGGTCTTTCTGTAATTATTGCAAATCAAACTATCTCTCTGTACCTTCTTCAATAATTTTGGAAATAAAAGGCCCAGTACTTTGGAATTAAAATTAAACTTCATTGTATGCGCCCCCCCTTTATTTTCTATTTTACTTTTCCTCTTGTTGAATCTTTCTGATGCTTTCATGATTCCAAACTTTGACCAATGCTGAGGTGAAGGCTGGAAGGCCAAGCTTGGCTGAAGAGAGGAGGGTAGCTGAGCTTCAAGGCAGTCTCTGTGATTTTGTTTCCTTGGTTATTTTTGATATATTTATTAGGCTGTTAAACTGAACCATCCTTCCTGCTCCCTGCCCCCTCTACCTGGCCAAAGTTACTTTCAGAGCAAATGGCACATTAATTCTACAGCATCAATGAAAAGACTCAACCCTTGTAGGTGATCAGCTAAAATTGAAACACTCATGGTCAAATCATGAGGGGTTGAAGATTCGAGGCCATTTCTTCCAAACCAAACCTCTATGGCTTGGAAATCCAGCTAGAAACCTCCTGGGGTCAAGGCTTCTGCTGAGATTCCTGGAGCTCCTTGGTCCCTGGTGTGGGTTTGGAATCCTTGGGAAATAGCAGACCACAGGGGCCTCAAGGCTCCCCATGCTGGCTGGGCTGGGAGTGCTGAATTACATGAAAAGGAAGGCACTTGCAGGGGTTGTGGGCACTTTGCTAAACCTCAACAAGAATTTCAGTTCTTCATTTTGGGCGGGAGTTTGGGTTTGCTTCCTATGGAAGCCCCAATAACTTGTTTTCGACTGACTTGAGATTTTATTGGTTCAAATCTTAAATGTTGAGTAGTATTATCATGTAGGAAAACTAATCCAGCAGAGTGTTTTAGTTTGATGAGAATATACAAGTCAGTATGTTGCAAACTTTTAAAAAGAATTTGTCAAAGAGTGCCATTCTAAATGAGCAGAGTGTTTTTCTTTGTGTGTGTGTATGTGTTTTAAAGTATACAAAAACCACAACGAATTTTTAAGTTAAATGTCTAAAAGGTGACCCTGGCTGGATCAATTATTGACCTTTCAAAATAAAAATGTGGGTTAGAGTACACTAAATATTTTTTTCATTTTGAACAATATTGTCATTCATGATACTGGATTATGTTAATATTAATTATTAAAGAATCATATAAAATATACTGATATACAATATTTAGAACATGTCTGAAAGCAAGAATAAGTATTCCATTTGAATCCCATTGTGCAACTATTGATAATTTGCATTAAAACCATCCATCCATTCTAACCTGAGGGAATTAAATTGTGATGGACTTTTCCTCTGGTTCAATTGGAATTTAAGGACTCAATCCACTTCTAATTAAATTCTTCCAAATGTCATATCAAAATGCTGTGTTTATCAACTAGTTTTGTCTTTAAGTAGCTGTCTCTTTAAATTGATTTTAAATCTTGCTTCTGCTTTTTTAGCCTTTGATTTTCTAAAATGCAGTAAAATAATATGTACAATTGGTCATGCGATTGCTTGCAACTCACTCATTTTTGATAGTTCTCAGGTTAATGCTCATTAAATTTTGGGATCTCTCTTGCTTGTTTTAGCTCAGATATGCTGCTTGAATAACATATTTTCTTTAAAAATGACGCAGATTTTTGAAACTTTCAGTACCTGATTCCACCTGTAAGCATTATGTTTACCATTTAAATTTATGTTTTTAAACTTTTACTTTGGTGATTTTTTTCCCCAAAGTAATTCATCTCTCATTATTGCCTGATGAAGAAACAGTTTTAAGATGTTAATTTTTAAAAAACAAGAATTAAAGATCTTTTTTATATTTTATAATTGTGTATTGTAGGATTAAGTTTTCAAAATTGCTGGAAATGACTCATTCAAAGGCCCAGTTTATCTTTTTTTTTTTTTAATTTGCATATGGGCAGGAGGCACCAGGGATCGAACTCCAGACCTCCAGCATGGCAGGTCAGAGCTCTGCCTGCTGAGCCACAGCAGCCACCCTGGCCCAGTTTATCTTAATTGGCTACATATTAATTTAAAAGATTTAAGATGGACAGTATATTACTAATTGTACTTTTGACTGCCTTCAAAACTCTGCACATTTATACAATCAAATACTTTTTAAATACCATTTCTGAGACAGTTATAAACTGCATTATTTCTAGGACTGAAGTCTTGTGAAGAAAACACAACTTTTGTCAGTGGTCCTGCTCACTGCTGATTATTTTCTAATTCTGCTATGGATTGGAACCAGTGTAGGCACACTGGTCCTTATTCACACATGTGCACTCACACGCAGTCTTTCAATTGATTTACAGGGTGATTTACTGCATGCAGAGAGTTTTCCTTCTCATAATTTGTCCCTGTCTGCCTGCTGCTTCCAGCCTTCAGCTTTCAAGTTTTCACAGAAAGTACATTTTAAAGTTATTTCAAAATTGTTTTTCCATTGCTATGTAGATTAATGCGATCTGAGCAGCTAATGACTGAACTGCTTTTGAGATTAAATCACTCATCACAAACTCTTCTTTCAAGACACATTTCCATTTTTCTTCCCCTAAAGGAAATCAAGAACGAGAAATTCCGTTCACTCTAAATGAATTAGGAGACCCTTGTCTTTTCCTGACTTTCTATTTTCATTGCCTATGAAAGGGGAGTGTGTATTCCACTCATTTCAAAGGAATGCTTGCAATTTGGTGGCCGATTACGCAAACTCCAATTAACGATCCAGAAGGTGTTGAGAACACAGCCCATGTGTGGGAAAGCCTTGCCCGCTCACTTCTAGTAACTTGCAAAGCAGCTTCCTTGCTTGGCTAGGAAGCCACATCTCTACCAACATGAAATGCTGGGCAAAATCACATTGACAATAGTTGAAATGGAAAACCAAACCAAATTAAACCAAACAAACCAAAGGGAAAACACCTTAATTCTAGGTCTGCCTTGTGCAGAGAACTCTTTACAGGTTGCTATTCCAGTCTTAATTGGGATGTCTGCTATAGTTATAGGTTTGATAATCTAAACATCATTCTCTTTTCATTCATTTCAATAAAAAGTATTTATGTGAGGTATTAGTTGTACGACACTTCACAGAACCTTTAGTCTAAATGGGAAGTAGTGAAATTGGACAGTTGAAAAAAGCCTAAAATGTTAGTAGGAAGATATATATATATTTTTTTTACATGGGCAGGCACTGGGAAACAAACCCGGGTCTCTGGCATGGCAGGTGAGAACTCTGCCACTGAGCTGCCGTGGCCCGCCCAGGAAGATGCTTCACACTGAAAATTTTTACATGCATACCTCATCTTATTTTTCAGAATGTTCCTATGAATAAGGGAGAAAGACCTATTATTTCCATCATGTGGAGGCATAAAAGATACAAAGTGTATGCTCAAGGCACGGGATCACTGATGAAGATGTAAGCAGAATTCATATTCCTCTTGCTTCAGAACTGTGCTCTATCGCCCCATCTCTTTTCCTTTGGTTGCTAAGTGATGTGCAACTTTTAATTTTTTAAAGAATATTTATCATGCTACTTTATGTAACAGAATATACTGTGTACCTAACAACTTCTCAAAAATTCCCTTTCACTTCAGAGCATGTTCCCACAGCTGGTTTACATCTGTACGGTGAGAGAGTTGAACAGCTATTCTTGTTCTGTTACCCGGGCCACGCTGGTTCCATTAATTTATCCAGAGTATCACATTCTCTAAGGGCTTTGCATGTCTAATACTTTATGGATGCTAAAATAAGAAAACGGTGGCTTTGTACATGATATGATTCAGCCGGGTTTCATTTCTGCTCAGGATTTTGCTCAGAAGCATTCCACCTCGGCTATGCAGAAGCCAGCCTTCTGCAAGGACCAAACCAGACCCAAAGGGCAAACAAGGAATGCAGACGCACATTTGCTCCCAGGGCTTACTCAGTCAGCTTTGGGGAGCCCAATTTCCCCACCCTGAAGATGAAGTTCAGGGCACAGCACTTGTGCTGCTGTGAAAAGCAGCAGGGCTGGCTGGGCTCGCCCAGGAGAGATTTGTGTTAAGGTGGTACAAGAGGACTTCCTTCCCGATTCTGGTCAGACTGACTGAAAATAAGGAAAAGAGCTACACATGGACATGCCTGAATAAAACTTGTTATTAAAAAAACAAAGGAAAAAGAAAAAGCAAGCTTTATGGAAATGACTGGAATGTGAGAAGTTTTAAGGCAGCCTGGGGCAGTGAGGTGTGAAATCTACCCCCCTGATTGCAAGCCACCAGTGAGAGCTCTGCAAATTGTAGGAAAAAAACACTGTTTCCATATTATTATTAAGAAGCGATTTTTAAAAAAGTATCTTTGTGCTTAAAATCGGGAATGTTAATTATCCAATGAAGCGGTTATTCTAGAGAACTGATTTTCTTTCTCAAAATTAAGCCTAATTAGACTTGCTCTGCTTTACAGTGTTTATCTAGAATTAAATATCTAGATGAGAACACCATCTAACCTCTAGTCATGGGTGTTACACAATTTAGTGTGAAATGCAGTTCTGCAGCCTGGATTTCCTGCCTGTCGTTTGGGTTTGGTTTGGTCTCTGGGAAGACAAAATCCTTGTGACCTCAGGGTCCATGCAAGGGATGGAGTGATTCTGAACAGAATCCTCCCCACGCTTTCAGACCATTAGAGTGTCATTTAAAATAGAGGCATGGAACTTCTAAAATAAACAAAGGAAGGTCAATGTCTCTTTTACAATTGACACGGTATTCCCAAGCACTAATGTGTCTTCTCAAGTGTGAAAACAAGAGGACAATTTCAGTTTTTTATAATGTTCTCCCACTGTAACTTGGACTCAAAGGTAGTTTTTTTTTTTGCGTGGGCAGGCAACGGGAATTGAACCCAGGTCTCTGGCATCAAAGGTAATTTTGTAAAGCAAAATTTTAATTTGATGAACCTCTATGTGAACAACGGTGGAGGAGAAATAGTTATTGGTTTGTTGCTCCACCTCTTAAAAGGCATTGGAGACAACCCCGCAAGGCAGGTCTTTGCGGCACTCCTGGATCACTGCTGTCAAATGCTCTCGCCCCCAGGTGAGTGCTACGCTGACGCTCAGGTGCACGGGAAAGTGTGAGCTCCTGGTGGGTTTTCATGGCTTGGTAGAAACATTGCCACACACACACACACACACACACACACACACACACACACACACAACTACTGCCCACACTTGTCAACCTTCAAATTGCTTGGCTCTCTGTTTACTTGCCTCTGCATAATTCATTCAATTGCCACAAATACTTACCTGGAATCTACCATGTGCCAGGTGTAAAGCAGTGACAAACACTGGTTTTTTGTATAGCTATTTTGGGGGAGAACAGCCATTAATCCAATAATGACCAGCGTCATGAAGGAAGATGAGGGGTACAATAGCAACACGGTGAGGATACCCAACCCCTCAGGGGCACGGGGCGAGGCCTTCCAGAAAGAGTGCTGCTTACACTGGACACCTAAAAACAGAGCTTTGGGGGCTGTGCGAGTGGAGCTGCTTGGCTCATTTATAGTCCATTTGATAGTTCTTGATGAAGGGTCTGGATACGCAAGTGGAGAAAACTAGATCATTCAAATTGAGAAAGGGGTCAGGGCTAAATGAAGGGACCAAACTGGACTCGACCTGAGAAGGATGATCTCCTTTAAGACCCGTATATGAGGGAGATGGGCCTACGTGGCCTGCTGTTGAATCCTTTTGAGCAGCTTGTCCCCAGCCTGGCATCCTATGAACTGTCCATCCAAAGGGAAGCAGGAGGTAGCTTGTGCCTTCACGAGATAGAAGGCTACCGGGGGTGTGTGTGTGTCTGTGCGCACATGAGCGTGTGTCTGTGCGCCTACTCTCTGATGACTTTTGGCCTCTCATGCACAGAGAGAAAATAACTATACTTAAATCGATTTGTTTTTCTTCTATTAAAGCATTTGTTTGACCTGTTTGTGCTTTTCTTTTACAGCTGCAGTGATAAGACACCTGCAGTTTCAGAAAAAATTGTTTCAAATAGATGTCTGTTGTACAATAAAATAAATCCCAGTGTAAAAAGCTGTTCGATTAGGAAGTTATGAACATTTCGATGGTTTTATCACCAGGTTAATAGCATCCTAAACTGGATGACGTTTCATGCCTTGTATTAAAAAAGGATTATATCCTTCATTTAACATTATTAATGAATTAAGGAAACTTTAATAAGTACCTACCTCAGACTGGGCAAATGGGTGTTGGAGGTAAATTTGTGATGTAGCCAGGGAGATATGAAATACACAATAATAACTATAGAGTAAGCTGGGAGGTAAAATAATACGATGCTGTGGGTTATGGAGGAGGCAAACTCCTTGATTCCTGGGAAATCAGGGAAGGCTTTATGAAAGTGGTGATGGGCTGAGTCTTGAATGACAAGGGAACGTGGAATCAGGGAGGTGGGGTGAGGCATGAATGTCCGGGGAAGATGAGGCAGGAGGTCATACTGAGCTGTTCTGTTTGGCCAGCCCGTGGTTGGTCTCAAATACCAGGTGAATGAGATGCAGTATGGGGTGGAAGGCCCTAAACAGAGCTGTGTCTTGGAAGGAGTAGCCTGTGCTTAGGATGAATTTGTCTTTAGGATGCTTTAGAAGCAAGGCTCCCAGGAAAGGGCTGTCATGGTATTGAGGTATAAATCTAGGCCCTGACTTTCCAAGGAAACAGGAGGGATGGAGGGCAGGAGATATGTTAGTGGGCATGTACATCCTTTTGGTTTTGTCAGTTACTTGTGGTTTATTTTCTGATCTCAAAATATGCAATCCTGGTTTGAAAGTGCAATCCACGACTCTATCGGTTGTGGGCCAGATTCTCTGTATGCCTTGGGTGATCAGGTGCTGTTACAGCAAGTCAACTCTGATTCTCTGTGAGGCAAATGGCTACAGTTTTGCAAGTTCTTAGCTTATTATTTCCTGCAGTTACCTGAAATTCATTTTCATATATCTATGTTCTTTATAGAGCCTTGCCTTTGTAGGCGGGGTAATTAATATTAGTCCTATTTTACAGAAAATGTACTCAAGGTCATAATACAGATTAAAAGTTCTTTTCACTCTTTCTTCTTATTTTCTCTCAATTTATCTCAATATTGAAGGTTCAGAGTTATACCGAGGTCTTGAGAATCTAGAATAGCTACAGGCAATCTAATCTACACCCCACTCAGGGATCTCATTCTCTGCTTCTCTCACTCCACCTCCCCATCCTTGCTGTCCCATAAGATTCTGGAGTGGTCTAAAATCACCAGTAGATCCTAGGGCCTGCTGAGGGCAATCTTAGTCTTTCGCTCACCTGGGGTCTTGGAAACTACACTGGCTCCATTCCAGAGGCAGATTTGGACATTTAGGTTAGGCCAGAGTCAAATTGACACTTCGCTGGGCATTGGGGGTGGCAGAAGGAAAGGAATGTTCAAGACCCCAGAACTGTGCTTCTCACTGCCTGAAATGGGGTCTTCCCAGCTCATTCACTTGCAACACTCTGATTGTCTGATAAACCTCCCTGACCAGTAAGGGGATGAGCCATACCAGCTAATCCTGTGGGATCTGGAGGCAGCACAGTGAGTTCAAATTCTGCCTCTGCCAGCTATGTGGCCTTATACAACATCCTTATCTGTTAGCCTTTATCTTAGCCATAGAACAAGTACAATAATAGTAATCCTTGTGAGGGTTGCCTGGAAAGCTCTAGAACAGGGTCCTGTTCATAACCACGATGCAGCTGTGGTGAGGCATCCAGGCCACGGTGTTCCTAAAGCCCTTCTCCCGTTCCCCAAAGCACAGTGCCATGTTTTAATTGCTTCCATGTTTGTCATTTTGCCAGATCGTGTGCTCACCAAGCACTAGGAGAATCCTGGTACTATCTACCAGGTTTGTGTGCTGATGATGTATCAGGAACTGTGCCAACTTGCAAAGGACAAGACTGAGGTCCAGAGGTTAAATGGTGTGCTGGGCATTGCATGTATAGAAAGTGACCCGCCAGGATTACATTCCCAACTGCCACCCTGCGGTACCTTTTCCTTCTTCACTTCATACCCCCAAGATCCTGGTGCAAGGCTCAGCATGGAGCAGACACCCACCAATGGCCCGGATGAATGGGGTTGGTGAGTGTAAACCCATCTCATGTGCGCTGGAAGTGGTATTGATCAGCAGCAGAAAGCACTTGAGAGGCATTCTTTCTCAGTTGTCATGACACCTCTGTGGCTTGTATATTTGGCAGATAATGTGCTCACTATTTCTTATACTGGGGAGGGACAGAGCAAGATGAGTCATGAAATGTTAAGTTAATTGATCAACACTAGTGGAAACAGACCCCAGAACTCCTGATCCTGAACGACCCCAAACAACTATTCTCCAGTTGGTACAAAATTTCTCATAGTCTTGGATTAGACTCAAAGGACTTTTCATTTTTTTAAAGAAGGGGAATGTATTAAAGGATGTATATGAAGTGAAAAGAAACCCAGACTTGGAATCAGAAGCAGTAGATTAAAATCTCAACTCTGTCACATAGTGGTAAAAACTGGAATTTACTGAGCACATACGCAGTGCAAAGCCGTCTCATTTAATCTTTCCCTAGCTGTGTGATCTGCAAGATACCACTTCAGCAGTCTCTTCCTTGGTAAAGCGGAGGAATAATTCTGTAGCTACCTCACTGCGTTGTGGTGAGGATTAAAGGGGGAATGTGATTGGAAAAATCCTTTGCTCGCTCCAAATTGCTCTGTCATGGACTTCCTTATAATAAATGTGCTATTTATGTGACCATACGTTGTAATTTCTACTTTTTCTCTAATCTATTGCATTTCTCATTTGGCTAATAAAATAACTTATGTGACCATTAATTGTAATTTCTATTTTTTTTCTGTAATCTATTGCATTTCCTATTCAGCTAATAAAATGATTTTAGGCTTCTTTCTGCCTTTTTCGTTTGAGAGTTGCTATCTACTATAATTTGTTGACTTATTTATAAATAAAAATCTTAATATATTGAGTTTTCTTAAAATGGTAGTGAAGAAGGGAGGGCAGGGGAGACAGAGCAAGAGAAGAAAACATGAAGAGAGGAAAAATGACACGAATTAGATGGAAGCAAAAAATATATATATATATCTTTCCTTTCTCCCCTTCAAGTTCAGGGTGAAGATCTGGGACTGTGATACAGATTTACAAAGAATCCTTGTTCAGGAACAAAGCTCTGTAGGCAGTATTAGCTCAAGAAGAGGCTGGATAAAGTAGGTGGTCACTTTTACCAACTGGGTTTAAAATAATTACTAATTTTGATTCTGATGTATGTTCTCTAACTAGTTTTTCTGACTAATATTCTATGAGCCCAAATTGGTTAATGCTTTTGTTCCATTCCTCAATTCCGAAATGAATTATAAATTCTCAAGGGGTGGGACTGTCATTTGAATTTCTTCGCGTCCCTCTCCATGCCTGGTAGAGGTCTGATCTCATTGCTATTGATTGGTTGGATGGCGAACGACTGTGACTTTAGGGGGCTTAATTGAGCTGACTTTAGGAAAGTGGTCAAGCCACCATGTTCTTGAATTTGCGTAACTGAAACTTAGAAACGTATGCCAAGCTTCTAGGCTTTTCCTTCTCAAACAGAGCAAACACCCCCTCCCTCCCCTAACATCCCCCTTGCCCCTTGCCAAAGTTGTCATTCTGAGCTTAAATCAAATGTGGGGTCTGTTTCAAGCGAAAGCACCTTCCTGGAATGCTTCCATGCGGGCTCAGTTTGGCTGGCTTCTGGTGCAGGGAGAGAAGCAAAGTTTACATCTGCATAGCAAGTAGGAAGGTGCCTTTTGATTCTATGTCCAGGGATTTGACTAATTCTGTATAATTGCACTGAGGAACTAACCGTTGAGGAATTGGAGCCGCGAAGAGTGTTCACATTCATTCTTCCAGCTTCTCTCTGCCTCAGAAACGAGTCAACCTTTTAACTCCTACCCTGTGAAAATGCTGCTAGGCCACCTCCAGCCCCCAAGCCATCCAAGGCACAGGTCAGCCGGGACCCGCCAGCACTTGCCCATGCTGTCCATGAGAGGGGCTCGTTCTCAATTCAAGCATCTAAAAAGTGGCTCATGGTTATTGATGCTGCTAACTTCCCAATCTTCTTTCTGATATTTTCATAGCAGAACCTAACAGCCTTAGTTTCTATTAAACTATTCCTTCAGTGAATTACTTCTCATCTAATCAGTTTTCTTTTCAATTTCTTTTGGTCCAGTAGCTGCTGAGAGAAAATGGATGTGATAAAGCATTTTCCCTGAATTCTGCATGACACCACCTACAAAATCTCCTCTCCCTCTCCTTCCTTTCATCTTTCTCAATTCCACGTGTTTTACAGCTTAAGAGGAAACCAACCAACACTAATTTCCTGAAACTGTAATCGTTTTAAGGTTTGGAATGTCATAATCCAGAGCTGGTAATGAGTAGTGCATTCCAAGTTGGGGTCATTTTCACAACTCTTATTCCCTTAACAATTAACCAGATATTCTTTTTAAAAATTCTCTTTAGCTGTTATTTTTGCCTCACTGCTGAATTCCCAGGAAGTCACTCCTTGGAGGTGGGCTGGGGCATGGCCTTTATCCAACTAACTAACTGATAAGGTCTGAAGTCCTTCAGGTTTCATTGGACATCTCCGGGCGAGCAGATGTTGCACGCTTTCAGGATGTCCTTTGTCTCTGCTTGAAGATCATCCAAACTCTGAAATCTCATGAAGAAATATAATGTTTTTTCTTAAACCTAAGTAGAAGACATTGGGCCCCGCCAGTTTCATTAGGAAATGAGCTATTATGTCGATTTCCTTACAAATCCCCTGGTTTCTGAGAAGTTTGCCTCCCTGTGGTGCTTTGGAAAGTTCTCTTCTTTGTCAAGAGTGATCAATCTGGATTCCTAAAAAGCTGTGGCTGGAATTCTGGTGACAGCATGCCATGAATTCATTTTTTTTACAATAATAAGACTTAAGCGGATATTGCCCCAACAAATGGTAGAGACTAGATTCAAGAATAAAAAATTGTGATTAAAATAGGTTTTGGACCTTAAGTGGCCATTTATACCACAAAAAATTGACCATTCAGATATGAGAACAGAAGCCTGTCATGTTTTTATTTATTTTAACTAAGCATTTGGTTGACAACAAATTCTGTCTCATGACTTTTCTTCTCACCTTATTCATGGCTCAGAGTAATGAGCCTTGGACGAGGGACCGTGGACTGACTAAGTGCTCCCTGTCATCCACGGATAAACTCAAGATGCAGCTTAATACTTCTGGATGATTAGTCAGACTAATCAGCAGCACCTCTGGAGGGCGCCGTGCATGCCGGGAGTGTGGCAGGCTCTATGGCCGGATTGTCTGGTGGAATCCACACTGCAGCGTAGAATACGTTACTATTATTCTTCCCATTTTTCAGATGAGAAAACAGAGGTCAAAAGAGTTTAGGAAAGATGAGAGATTTGGCCCTGGCGCCCATCTTTAACTGAGATAATGAGTTAAAAAAGAAATATCTCCGATGATAAGCCAAAAGAGGAGGGAATAGGATATTACTGATATGTCATAAGATTAAAAAAAAAAAAAGACTGAAAACAAAATCCCAAACCCTGTAAACATGGAGTCTATTTCCAAAGGCATTCAGAAGCTAAGGCTTTCTGAAAAGAGCAGAAGCTCTTTATTTCTTCCAACATTAAAGCTTTGCAGGGCAATCCACCACAGCAAAGCATTCTTATAGCAGTAAGTATGCAGCACATCCTGTCTGCATGCATCTGGGTTGGCCCTTAATTCAAGACTGGTTTCCAAATACAAGGGCAAGGTTATTGAGTTTGGTGAGGGTGGGAAGGACGGATGACATAAATTACAGCAATCGTTGAAAGTTAATGGCATACCCTGACCTTGGTGAGCTGTTGGGGATAAGAGCAGCTCAGTTCTAAGAGGTCAAGAGAGGCAGATGCTTTCCGCTACCCTTCTCCTCTTTCTATTCTTCCCATCCGCATCTGTGCCTCCTCTGGCATTATCTGACTCCAGTCTCTTTTTCCCTTTTTGGCCTAAACCATTCTCTTTCTGGCCTTATTAGAAAGCAGGGGTCACTCTGCCCAGTTGAAATTTTTCTCATCTATTTGCCTTTCACATTCCCCTTTCTTAACTGGCAATGTATGTGCCCAATATATTTTGCATGGACAGGCATGAGCCTTGTTTCTTTTCTATCATTAATCTCTTCCTTTAGGAAAAACCCACCTGAAGCCAACCCAGCAACCATCCCCTGTAAGTTTAGTGGATGCAACCGGGCACTCTGCCTCCTGCTCCACTCTTGGTGCATGCAATGTCACATCCAGCTGCTTGTCACTTTAAACTGAATAGGAATAAATCCACTGTTACCATGCATACTGTGTTTCCCTGAATGTAACACTTAGCTGTTAATGCAGGCACATATATTCTTCCCCATTTTTCTAAATCTCTGGGAAATATTACAAGGGGTTTCATTGAGTAGAGTGTTTGGTGAGGTGTGGGAAATGGGTTCAAATAAATGAAAGATACATTCAAACGTTCACTCTGAATTTCTAACAAGCACATATCTTTTCCATGCCTGTGTGTGTTCATACCCCAAGGGATGACCGACGGAGGAAATGGCTTCATCTGGTCTCAAGGTCAAGAGTACCAAGTAGAGAGCCAAGTGGGGTCAAGGCTCACCTAGGAACTAATCAGAATGCCTCGCCCACGTGCATGTTAGGGAAGAGGACAACGGTCCAGCACAGACCAAACACAAATACAAAGACATCTCCACCACCTGAGTGGAGGCATTTGGGTCTTGATTCTTTCTCTTTCCATTTTAAAGACTTTGGTGGGTTTAGTAGCAGAACTATGTGCATTAGACACTGCAGGTAGCTGCAGCCTAATTTTCTACTCTCATCAGGGATAACTTCCGCTGTGGTTTGCATTGCCCTCACGAGCCTACACTCTCAGGCCCCACAATGGTCCACACAACCCTGACCCCTTATTATGTCAGATGGCCCCAAAGTGTCCCGTGGCCGAGCCATTTCTCTGTGGCTCCCTGTGGAATGGTCTCCAGGGAAACGTCACTCACTGAGCACATCTGTAAAACCCTCCTTGCAGCAAGGCACACGTCTGTGCATCTGCTGAAAGCCTTCCAGGGGGCGCCCCCCTTGACCCTACCCAACGCAACTCAGGTAGTGGGATTATCAGAAGGGGCTCCTTATGACTAGGAAGCTTCTTCTGAGAAATCCTCCTGGAGGTGATCTGGGCTGTAACCCACTCTGTTTTCCCTTTGCCTTGACTGCCAGGAAGTTCAGATCTCAGCTTGGCTCAGCTGCTTCTCACAACTGTCTCCTTCCCTCCTACTTCACCGCATGGTTTTCGTCTTTCATCCTGACAGAATGGTTTTGAGTCTCTTTATATGTATATTTCATTGTAAGCATCTTGTAAGCTTACAAATCTTTTTTGGAAATAGGTTGGTGGTGTTGAAATAAGTTCTTATCCTCAATCTTTTTTTTTATTTTTAATTTACAAGTAATGTAGTATCTATTTAAATCTTGATTTAAGCTCTTACTTCATCCTCTGAACAGCCCTACATGTACCTCTGCTAATTGCATAACAGTCGAGTTCCATCTGCTGGTTCTGAAGTTCTGAAAACCTCTGAGAGAGAGGCTTTCCCCCATGCTCAGATCTAACCAAACCATAACCATCTCACCATGGTGGACAATGGAAGTGTCAGGAAGGGCAAGTTATGATGATCGGAGTTACCGAATACATTGGGCAAATGAATGCATCCTTTAGTGAATAATCAAAGACATTACAGAGCCATAGCTTAGTTGCCAATGTTGGAAAGGTTAAACTCCAGGAAGCAAACTTATTTTGAGATGAACCAGACTTAGTCTTTCTCTGCATTAGAAACAGTCAGCTTCATCCAAGCTTCCTAATGCACCAAGCGAGCCGAATTGGCTATGGAGCCCATTTAGAAGCTCTGGGTAATGTCTTTGAATACCTTAATGTTGACACTAAATCCATAATTCAAAATTTCAGGATATGCTTCTTGAGGGGAAGGGAGGAGAGCTATATAACAATGGGAGAATTTCGAGGCTTGAAGATGCACTTTAGGTATTTGGATTGGCACTTCGGAGCTCACGGATGCTTGTGATTGCTTATCTGACTTATCTCAGCTGCTGACGTCAAAAGAATTAGGCTAGAAATCTTATGATTACAGCTTTTCTTGTGATCTTTTCTGGTATTTCCTGTTTCCTGTCAGGCCAAATATACTTTGTGAGAGGGTTATTTTATGGCATGTCACCGTTTATGCCTCAGCTAGAGGCAGAGGTAGAGAGCGTTTGAAGAAAAAAATAATTAAGAAGAACATTAGATAGCTCTGCCTGTCCCTGCCTCCTCTCAGCCACTGATGTTTCTTTTTAAACATTAAAAAAAAGTAAGTTTCTGCAATGGTTCAGAGTAGGGTCTTGTTTTTAATGGAACAAGGTCTATTGCTCATTAAAGAGAAAAGAATTCACCTCGATTGTACTTCTGTTACCTTATTTGGGTGGTAATAAGCAGGAGTAATGTAAGGAGCCAAAGAGGCTTCTGGGGGAAGGGGAGATCATCTGGGAGGGAAAAATAGGGAAAAATCACCACTGAAGGCTGCACTTTTTTTTTTCCTCTGGAGCTATGGACATCTTATAGAAGCAGGAAAGGAAAGAAAAGTGGTTGGGGATGGGTTTGTCCTGTTTATAAAATCTTGCCTCATTGCTGCTAAATCTTCAACTTGCTTTCTGAGAATGGGCCCTGGGTCATACTCAGCACTCTGTTTGCAGAGAGGACCGGTGAATCAAGAGGCTAACCCTCGGGGGCCTCTGGGCACACGTACTGTAGGGCCTAGCTTCCAGCAGCCACACACAGTGGCCCTGCCTGGCTCACCTCCTGAATTTTCCTCCATGCAACAATGCAGAAAGAAGTAGAACCCTCAGACAGAATTGCAGAGACATTTCATTTATGATGGGTATAGCAACCAATAGGTGCCACCTCTACCTACTTGTATTATGTACAACTTCCTTTAACCTCACCATAATGACCAAATTCTCTTTGGGTGAATTCTTTTCTAGTGAATGACTTCCTTTTAGAATACTGCTGGTGCTCTACATTGTGAAAATCGCAAAGAGAGAGCTTGCCCAGGACAAAGAAAAATGCATGCATACAGACACATAACTTTCATTCATGTGGCAATATGCACCACACACTTTTATAAAGCAATTACTTTTTCTTAGTGGTTGGGAGTATGCAGGATGGAGAATTAGATTGAGAGAGAGTATTGGGTAGAGTCCTTTGGAGTTGAGAGGCTGAGTTTTGGCCACCACGGGCAGTGTGGCTGTGTCAATGGCTTAGCTGGGTATCGAGGGATGCTGAGTTGGCCCCTGTGCAGTCACTAAGTGGCTTTGTAACCCAAGTTGTTGTGCGATCTCTGTGAGGTCTCAGTCTGCTCATCTAAACACATGAAGTGGTTCACAAAGAGGATCTCTTTCTCTTACAAAATTCAAAGTTCTATTTTTCCACACCGAAGTTTTCAGCGGTTCCACAAGTCAAGATTTTGTCCCACTAAATCTCTCTGTCACTATTCTTTACTCCAAATATTGTATCCAATTAACTTGACCAGTCTCCATTTCCCAATCATTTCTTATGCCCTTCTGCCTTTGTGTCTATGCGCTCCCTCATTCTATTACCTCTTTACCATCCTACAGACACTCCACAACAAGTCTTCCCCGGTCACCTAAAGAGGGTCAGTTATACCCAGTCTTCATGGAGTTTGTATCCCTCTTGGTGTGAATTTGGGTACGTGATTTTATCTTACTTATTATACAATAAGTTACATAAAAAATGCTTCTTATACATTTTCCTATTCATCCTGTGGTACCTAGCACATAGTCTTGAAATAATTGTTTGCTTAAAAAAAGTGGCAATCTGAAGAGAGGCATAAACATGACTTGGCAAAGTGGAGGGGACAGACTGTTTGGAGTCTATGAGGATAGAGTGTGTCAGGTCCTTGAATTTGAGGAAGAGATGAGCAGGCCTGGAATGGGAAGACTGGACAGCAGAACACAGAATATAAATCCTTCAGGATAAGGTGATGTCAATGGGTAAATGGTTCTGGATTGATGATTTGTATATTGCTTTTTGTGGTTTAGCACTTGGCCAAGTTGGTTTACAAGTTAAAGGGAAAATATTCATCAAGTCAAAGTTCTCAACATCTGCCGAATATGGTCAATGACCTCCAGACTGAAGATTATAAATCTATTAGCATCCTAACCCCAACTCTATCTCTGCTACAGTGAGCTTTCTAAAATGTAATATTAATCATGTCACTCTCCCCTAAAATCACTGGAAGTTTTCTCATTGCCTGGAGGATACTCTCCCAAAAGGCAGATGAAATCCTCAGCAACCTGACTGTCAGTCTCATCTCTAGTTCCCCCCTAACCCACTTCATACTTCAAGACTTGGCATTCCCCAACATTCCTTGTGCTTGATTGTATTGTTTCTTCCTCCTGCACTGTCTTCCCTTCCTTCTTCATTTGGAGAAATTTACCACGCCGAATGGACTTCAAAAATCACCTCCTCTCCGAAAATTCCCTTACCACCCATCATAAAGACAGAATCAATCACTACCTCATGTATTGGCATAGACTTGTCTTCTTGCTCTCTCCCCCTTGCTCTCTATCTCTCTATCATCTATATCTCTCTGATCTGTTTATCTAATCTATCATCTATCTATTCATCTGTGCCATCTATCTATCCATCTATGTAGATGCTCTTTGTTTGTGGATTTCTATTTTCTAAATATCTAGGAATATGTCTGGCACAAAGTAGCCACTAAATAAACTTACTTGAATAAACACTGTTTTGGGCCTCCCTCTATGTTCCAACAGAGGGTTATTTCTACTGTGTCCTAGAACATAGGCCCTCTGCCTTGATAACAGTGAGTTGTTTATATATCTGTCTCCTCTAACAGGCCATAACCTCTTCCCTTTTTCTCTCTTCCAAGATATAGAGCACAATGTTATGCACTGAATAGACATCCAACAGATAACTATTCAATTGACTTGCTCTGGAAGAGAAATCTAAAAATTTGAGTTCTTTCCTCCCTTTCTGAATATCTTTAACAAATAACCAGCAACCACCGCTCTCAGTTTCTTCTATTTCTAATTTTGGGTATAAATCCCTATTCAACTGATACTTATTAAGTAGTAAAACAAGCTAAACAAATTTTCCAATTTTGGTTCTGTGACCTTCAAAGATGTATTTAATTACTTTTGTATGATTTGAGGTATTTAAAAAATTTTTTTGTTTTAATCCAATTTTGTCTATTCTTCTTCTACAATGCCATCATCACCAAATCAAACAATAAGGCATTATGGGATTAATGAGTATAAAAATAATCTGCTTTAGAGTTTATAAATCTAGTCACTTCACAATTCTTGATTTATATACATCAATGAAATTGAGAAGGAAATACCTTCTTTTGTTCTATTGTGGGGTTAGGGACTGATCCAGGAATATCAGTATGGGACAATACTAGTAGTCAAAGGAGACAATGAAAATGGCAGAAAAATTCAAAGGGCAGAAAGATGAATGTACCTAAACTTCCAGTGAATTATAAAAAGAAGGATAAGGAAGGGGGCAGCTTTAAAAAATATATCCAGGGCAGGCCATGGTGGCTCAGTAGGCAGAATTCTTGCCTGCCATGCCTGACCTGGGTTCATTTCCCAGCATCTGCCTATGCCAAAAAATATATTTTATAAAATATATATTTTATAAATATATATTATTTTATAAAAAATATATTTTATAAATATATATTATCATTTTTAAGAGGTAGACCTATGTAAATGATTTCTTGCCCCTTCCACATTGTTGTAGTTTGAATTGTGTTTCCCCAAAGACATGTTGCAGTCCTAAGCCCTGTCACTTGGGAATGTGACCCGGTTTGGAAATAGGGTCTTGACAGATGTCATCAAATTAGGATGCTGTCAGACTGGATTAGAACAGGCCCTAATCCAATAAACCTTGTATCTTTATAAGAAGAGGAAAAGGGACAGATGCAGAGAAGAGAAGGCCATGTGACAATCCAGGCACACGGGGTGTGTGGGGGGAGCAGAGAAGGGAGGATGCCCCCACAAGCCAAGGAATGCTAGGGCCATCGGAGGCGGGAAGAGACAAGGAACGCTTTTTCCTTATTTGTGTCTTATTACCCTGGGCTATTTAATTCTCCTTTTCATTACCTTGACTGACGATATACACGCTTTCCCATTTGTCTTAATTTCATTTTGTAATTTTCTGGCTTTTTTACTTCTCCAGTTTTGTTCGTCTAGTTCAAGCAACTGCTAGTCAATTTCTCTTGAAATGTGTTCTTCTTTTCCCTCTAGGGACTTGACTTTTCTGCAGTAAGCTTGGTCCCTTGATCTCACTTTGAAGGTCAGCCACGGCCAGACCCTGCTCGGTTTCTCCCAGCTCTGCCTTCCAGTAGTACACCAGGCTGACGCTGGCATTTTCTCTTGTTACCAATGATAAGGAACAGACCTAGAGGTCCTCTGTCAGCACTCCCTCAGCATTCGCCTGAGACCTGAGGAAGCCGCCAGGTGTTCAGGAGAGCGGCTTGTTTTATAGTATATAAAAATACAGGCTTTGGTATTTTAAAGGAGTTTGAAGGAAGAGTCTCTGACAATTTTGTAGCTTGAGAAAATTTAGGACAAGTGCAAAGATATAAACATGGTTTCTTAGCATTTCAGAGGTTGAAGTAAATTCTAAAGAGGAGAGGCAGAGGGGGTTCGCTCTGTGGATACACCTAGACTAGGGCATTGCATTAAACCACGAGAATTTTGAGTTTAGCTTACAGTTTTTGTGGCAGCTAGATGTATCCTCTATGTACTATGAAGTATATTTGCAAGGAAAGAGTGAACAAATTGGATAATAGAAAGAACAAACATTTTTAGTGGTCTCTAAGAGTCAAAAAACTTGGAGCTTTTGGTCTTTTTTATAATAAAGCCTCTAATATTTTCCTTTTAGGAATGACTCAAATGTAAAAGTCAATGTTTTATTGTCCAGTTAAACCAGACTTGTAAAAAAAAAAAAAAGAAGAGAGGGAGGGAGTGAAAGAGGGAGGGAGAAGGGAGAGGGAGAGAGAAGAAGGAGAAGAAGGAGGAGGAAGGGGAGGAGGAGGAGAGAAAAGAAAGAAAAAACTGTTTTGAGGCAAAGAGCACAGGAATAACATTTTCTATTCAGTTCCATCTCCTCAAAAACTCATTTGTAGGTCCAAGTAAGTACACACCTTCCTCACTCTATTTTTGAAATTACGTTAAAGAGTAGACAAACTGTTATATGTGAAAGAAGCAGCTTCTGAACTTTTAGTTTATGTGAAATATTCTAAGATGCATGAACAGAATGATTATTTTTAAGAGTATATCCATGCATGCGTAACATATATGCATTTGCTCTAAAACTTTGTAACTATTATTAAATTACAACTTCTCTATAAAAAGAGAGGACTGCCACATATTAAGTTTTGCCCTTTATATCTTTTTTAACAGTTCTGATATTCACGCTTGTACATTCTTTCCTTTTCTTTTTAAAGCTATAATGACTAATCCTGATCCTCTGCCAGAAAATACGTTTTAAAATGATTCCATAAAAAAAGAACTGGAACTCATGTTTCTTGAGCAATCTGCAGCTACAAAAAAAATGCTCATTCGTGCATTCAGTGGCAACTTGTAAGCTGTTTTATTCCTCTGATAATTTTCTATTTTTTCACGCATCAAAGCGTGTTGAGCGGCTGACATGTGAAAGATACTGGGAGAACACAAAGAAAATAGAATGTTTTTTGGACTCTCAAAGTCCTGAAAATCTAGGCAGGGAGGGTGAAAATGTATATTAATTATAATAAAATAAAGTGAATTGCCTGTGAAATAAATACAAAGAAGGTTTTGTGAAATTTCGGAGGAGGAAGACGTACTTTTCTTTGTAATCCTGGGGCCGGCTTTGGGCAGGGCACAGCATACGAGGGGGCCGCCGGGGGCGGGGGGCACAGAAGTTGGGGCCCTGGAGGGAGGGCCTAACAGGCACTGGGGACAGGGGGCAGAAAGCAAGTAGGAAGCTGTGGGGGGCTTGTGCTGTTAGAGCAGAAGGTAAGGGCTTAGAAGGCAATGATGAGGGACAAGACTGGAAAAGTGAGCTGGTTCTGAACAGGGGAGGGCTTTGAATATAGGGGCAAAGGGTGCAGATTTTCTGTGCCGACAATGGAGAATCACTAAAAGATTTTGAAAGGGGTGAAATATAATCTGATTTTTCTCTTAATATTGTTGATCTAAATAACCAAGTAGAAAGGACAGAGGTAGAGAGAGTCCTGCAGCCTGAGGCCTTTGCAAGATTTTAGACAAGAGACCATGAAATTGGACCAAGGACCATAGAACTGAGAGGAGGGAGGGATGAGAGTCAGGTCTGAGTATAAAGAATTGTGATAGCCGCCATTGATGGAGGAGGTGGTGGGGTTTGGGCTCTTTTCTAGACACTTCCTTTTGGTATTTTCTTATTTAATCCTCCCAACCTTCTGTGAACCTCCTTATACAGGAGAAGAAACTAAGTCACAGAGAGGGCAGGTAACTTGCTCAAGGTCACACAGCTACAAAATGGAGAGACAGGATTTAAACCTATCATTACACTTGCACTCTGGGTCTCAGAACCTCTCTTGTGGATTTGGAACAACAGACTGCAATCGGGGAACTGTAGAACACAGTTTTACACCTGGGTTTCTGCAGAGGTGATGTCATTTATGAGCACTAAGCGAGATGAAGAACAGGTTTATATCAAGGCAAGATGATGCTTTCCAGTATTGATTTAATTTTGCACTCACATTTAAAGGAAGGATGAAATTGTCAATGATTAGTATTCAGCATAGCTACAGATGGAATGCAGGATAATGTTTATAGCAGTGGTTTTAGAAAAACGCTATGGATTACTGTCAGGTTATCTGCTGTTAAGACTGATTGATTCTCTGCTGAAAGTAATTTGTCTTGCTTTGAATAAAATCATTAGTGCTGATGAGCATCTGAAAGTGGTTTGAATTTTTACAAGTGTTTTTGAATTCCACCAGTTTTACAGCCAATGCTTTGATTTGACATAGAGGTTTAAACTAACAAATGCTTGTTTTCACACAGGAATTGTAGACAGAAGTCTGATTCATACATTCATAATTGTTCTGTTTTCATTAGGCCATTGACTCATTTCTGAGTCCCGGGTGTCTAGCATGGTCTGTGGTATACAGTAAGCATCCAATAAGTGCTCCTTGGATGATAAAAGCTGAAGTGTTCATTCTTCAACATACCCAATATATATCATGCTTGATACTTGAGATATCTTATAATAGTACTTTAAACATCAATTTGAATTGTAAAGTTCTGGAATCAGAATTCTTTTGGAGATTTTCTTGTCGAAAGTTGTTTGATTTTCAGGACCAAGTATAAAGCAAACTTCTCATGTTTGATTTCTTCTCAAAAGGCAGAAGTTATAATGCCCATAGGAGATAATGAGTGTTTTTTTCAAGGGTGTTGTGTAGTTTATATTTTCCTGAAACCAAAGGGTATTGAAATGGGAACAAGCTTAATGAATAAGTAAAATGTAATGTAAAATTTAGACCAGAGACACCGAAATGAAAGATAAGCTCTACAGCTGCAGAGTTTGAAGTTAGTTGGTTGAATTCCAAAATCAAATTATTTATTCAACTAAGAACAAGTCCTTCTAGGTTATGTCTAGCCACAATCAGAATAGTAGTTACACCACAGCCACTGAGAAACTGCCTCTTTATTTTCCATCTTTCCTGCTTCTGCCCCTCCCCACTTCTCTCCACACTCCTTCTACCATCTTTAAGCTCACTTTCTATCGATAATGGATAGGTCTCTTTCCCTGGACCTTCTCTACCACTGGAAGCTCGGATCCAAAACTAAAACCCATCAAAGATTTAGGAAAAGATGAAAGGAGGCACAACCCTTTGAATTATTTTGCATGATAATACTGCTGTTTAATGGAAGTTTACAGCTGTCATGGGTTCCCATGTTTGTCCATCGAAATATAATAAATAAAACCATGCCTTGATTTAAATTAAATCTCCCAATACAGTGCCCTGATCATGGGAGCTTAGTGGGCCAGAGTCCTGGGCTGGTTCTCACATAGTTTTAATGTAGGGCCCTGGGATACTTGTTGGGTCTCTCTTACTGGCTGCATCTTTGAAATACAGGAGTTAACTAGGTAATTAGACCACTATTCATTTGCTTCACAGGGAAAAAAAGATATCGTGTTAAGACAACTGATAGTTGGGTTCAAGTCAGTGCACTGAGTTGATGTTCAGAGCTCCAGCTGCCAGTAACTTCCCGGGACCCCTCCAGGGTGAGGGGTGCATTGGCCCGTGCCCAGCTGTGGGACCCTCTCCAGGTGCAAGTGAAGGTGAAGAGCCGCTCTTCACCCTGCCATCTGCTCCACTCTCTTCCAGCCTCTTGCTTGAAATAGTCACCCGAAAGTCTCCAGCGAACATCGTCCTGGTGAGGTGGGAAGTGTTCAACGTATAGCCTCCTTCCCAGCACTTGCTTTCTCCCCTCAGGGGACACTCATTTTCTCTGTCTCCCACTCCTCAGACTTTGGTGCATTCCATCTTAAAATTCCTCCAAAGTACACTTACTTTATTACTTGAGCACAATCTCCCTTTATTACTTGAGCACAATCTCAGAACATTTTTCTATTTCATTTGGGAGAAAAGTTCCAGTCTTGTCTAAGATGCATAAGTAAAAATGATGTCTCTCCACCAAGAAAAAGAAAAGCTGGAACTTTTAAGCTTAAATTAAACTTATTATGAACTGGTGACATTGTCGCTAACGTCCCCTAAAGTGACTTTGGGTTCCATTGAGAATCTCTGCAATTTCATGGTTTAAAAAATTTTAAACCTCTCTATCTGTTATTACACACACTCAAAATGAATCCAGGAATACTATAGCTTTAAATTTTCCTGTTTTTAGTTATTATCATAGCAACAATATTGCGTGCTATAAATGCAATATGTCAAATACCTACAGGTAAAGATAACAAAGAGGAGGAACAAATAACCGATGGGTGGGCCAGGAAAGTTATTACAAAGAAAGGGACGTTTGACCTGGACTTCTGTACTGTGACAAGAGACTATTCAGTTGACTGAGTCAAAGACAGACACTTAAGCGAAAGGAACAGCACGTGCAAAGGCTCAGGAGCACGGCACCACTTGATGCTTCTGAGGAAAGCAGCAAGATGTTCCGAATCACCAGAGTATAAGTCATTTGCAAGCACCAAGGCAAAATTTTAGAGAGGCACCCAACGAGCGAACGCCTTGTGTCCTGGAGTTTTTGGAGGCACTTTCTCCCCTAAACTTCATACATGAACAGAAGACAGTTTAAAGCAGCACCCTCTCAAAGTGGGAGGATGCCAGAGTTTTTGAAATATTACAAAAGCACTCGTGAAGCCCTCAGTGACCTGCCAGCCTGGTGAAGATGGCACAGCGGGAGGATGGCTGGTGCTTGCCGGAAATGCAGCACCAGGGAGAGGATGGGTGAGGGAAATGCACGACAATTTGGAGTGCAAAGCAATTCTATTTTTTTTGGGGGGGGGGAATTCATCATATGGATTCCTACTTCTATGGACGATAAGCTTTTACGCCCCTACCAGAAAACACCAGCCCTCTTCTCTCTGAGAATGGAAAAGCAGGGCAGGGAGAAGAGGAGGCAGACATCCTGTGTGTGTGTCTTTGTGTGTGTGTGTGTTTGTGTGTGTATGTGTGTGTGTGTGTGTGCAGGGGGGTCTTGAAGGCGCCTGCCTCCTTGCAGGGAGGGTAAGGGAGAGAGCCGAGCAGGGTTCAGCATCCCTGGGACACACACTGACGCCAAGATGTACCCCAGAGCTGAGGCCAATGGGTTCTGCTTTACTATGTAATAAAAAGGTACAGCAGCACTGCTGTAACTGGGATTAGACCACCACTAGCACACAACATCAGTAATAACAGACACATGGCCCCACGGACCTGCCAACACCTGTTGAATTAGGTAGTTTCACCAAAGGCGCGATGTGAACTATGAATTTTGATCATTTAATTTACTAAAACAAACAAAACAAATTGATAGAGTGCATAAAGTTTCCCGCCCAGGTAGGTTTTTCCATTTTTTCTTGTGCCGCTCTCATTGAATTTGTAAAGGCTTTGGCAGGACTGCTAAAGGACCCCCCTTTCCTTGGGCATCCCGTTCCCCACCGTCACATAAACTTCACAGCCTCACTGCGCTCCTTCTCTTTCCTAAATACTTATTGTTCACTAGAGACCCATGTCGCTTTTTTATTTTTTCTATTTCAATTTTTTTCTTTGCTCAGAGCCTTACTTTTCTTTTTTTTTGCATGGGTAGGCTCCGGGAACCGAACCCGGGTCTCCAGCACAGCAGGCGAGAACTCTGCCACTGAGTCACTGTTGCCCGCCCCTCGGAGCCTTACTTCTAAATAACACTCTTTTCAGATTATTAGACAATTTAACTGAAAAAATAGTTTGGGATTAGATTATTAAAATGATTTTCTAGGTTCTTTCCAGGAGAAAGAGAGGCAATTTTTGGACTATCTTCTGGGCCTAGTGTCCCATCTCTTACCGCCAATGGCATGCCAGGATTCCACTGCACAGGAAGAGCCAAGCTTCGGATGCATAAACACACACCCCTGTTATTTCCTCTAAAGTGAACCTATCACTTTCCAAACATCCACCACCCTATTCCCCAAGAGAAGAGAGCACTTTTCAGACAGTGGTGCTGTCACCCTTCACAGGGACCCTGGCAGCATCACGGGGACATGTCCACTTAGCGACACAGCGGTTCTTCCCGGCTGTCCCAGACGCAGCACGTTCTTAGAAGGTGCAGATGTCCATCCCTGTGAACCCTCCTTTCCACCTCTGTGAGCTGGCTGGTGTTCCCTGATACCAATCGGAGGAGTTTACATTCTTGCCATTTTTCACAAGGGGAAACCGAGGCAAGGAAGTGGGACCACTTTTCCTTGGACAGTGTCACTTGGAAAGTGTCACCACATAAAAGACAGAAAAGTGGACCAACTCTCCAGGACTTACAAGGCTCCCTGTTCACACTCAGCCCCGGGAACGTGACACATGCTATAGTTCCAGGGCTAGTGAGTAGAAAATGTATTTTACTTCTTATAAAGCGCTATAAAAAGCAACCTAAGAGGAATATTCTCTCGGAGACATCTCTAACTGGTCCACAAGAAATTTTAGAGGTAGGACGGACACTCGAGAACATCCAATACAACCCCCTCCTCTTGGGGACTGAAACTCAGGAAATGTGGCCAGTTAGGGGCAAACTGAGCCCCAAACCCCAGTTCCTGGATCCCCTGTCTAGTGGTCCTTCTGTCCTAGCTGTCTTAACCTTTTGAGGCATTTCTATAACAGAGCACAACACTGGTTAATCCCAGGACCCCAGTTTGCACAGCTGGTCTTCCTTCCTTTCCCCATTTTCACAGCTCTCCGTGGAAGAGGCTGCAAAGTAACGGTCCTGGGCCCTGCCACCTCTTGCACCCCAGGAGCAGTTTACCTGGAAAGCTGTGCAGCGCATCTTCGTTCTCCGGGAGGCCCCTGGGTCTGGTGGCCTGCAGCTCACTTGTGGATTTCCAGACCAGCTTTACCATCCGGATCATCTCTGGCCAGTCCCAGGGCAGCGGCCCCTGCTGGCACCCCGGCCGGCTGCCCAGGGAGGAGGGCAGCAGCCCTTCCCGGGCCGCCCACCTTCTGCCTAGCTCGGCCGAGTGGAAGCAGCGCTCCAGCACAGGCATCCTGCCCCGGCCCCCGGCAGAGGGGGGACGGCTGCCGCCGCCGCTCCCGGAGGGAAAATTCTTCCCCGGCCAGGGGACACGCGCCGCCGGAAAATCCTCTCCAGCCTCGGAAGGGCAAGGCTCCTCCAGCCTGGCTCGGGCCCCCTGTCCCTCCAGCCCCTCCGCCGACACTGGAGACCGGAGCGACTCACTTCCCAAGGTTTCTCGCGGCGAGAAGCTGTTGGTGTGCTCCTGCCTTCGAGAGAGAATGCATTTTCTTTTCTTTCTTTCTTTCTTTTTTTTTTTTTGCGTCCTCTCTCAGGCACTGAGTTCACAGCTCCTAATTAATCCCAGGCTACAGCTGGAACGACAGGAGGGGGGAAACGAAAAGCCATCGAGGTTTGAGCATTGGCTTTTCCTCTTCCTCCTTCGGATTTATTTGCTCCCAGTTGTTTTGGTGCTGGTGGAAGTTTTTATCAACTGGCTTGCGTAGCCAGTAAGGAGTTCAGGCAAAGAGCCCCCCCCCCCTCCCCGTTCTCCTGCTCTCAGAGGGGGGTCCCCCCAGAGGCCGGGTATCTGGAGAGGAGTCGCCCCGGTGGTGCAGGGAGCCCAGAAGCGGCCCCGGCCCCGGCGCTGCGGCCGAGGAGCTCTTGGGAAGCAGGGGGAGCGGTGCAGCCAGCCCGCAGCTGCCGCCTCTGCAAGGCCTGGCCGGGGGCCACGTCGCGGTCCCCTGCGGTCCGCCCCGGGGACCGGGTTGCGCCGAGGCTCTGGGCTCAGCACCCCAGTTCACACCCCGTCCCTCCTTCCTCCCCCCACCCCAACCCCTTCCCCCTGCTGTCACTTGGTTCTCGGCAAACCTAACTGGGTTTTGGCCCATTAGTCGAGCCCCTCTGTAACCTCAGCTGCCCTTCAGCGGGAAGGGAAATAACAGCGAGGCGCATTCCAAAGCTCACTCCAGAAGAAGCGCATTAGGGGAGCATCGAGATCCTCATGCCTACGTGCCGTCCAGGCGCAGGACTGGGCACGGCTCAAAACTTCTTTTCAAAGAGAAGGAAGAACAGATGGTTTAAGGATGCTTGTGGGGGGCATATATCCATGGCAGGGAAAAGAGAGAAAGTGTTGAAGTTTCACTTTCTGGACTTAATATCTGGGCCAGTAGCAACCACAGCCCCCAGCTGAGGGCAGCTGGTGTGAAGACAGCCATCGGAACCAACTAACAAAAGGGGGGCGCCCCCTGCAGCGAAAGTGAAGGCCCTGGGCGTCGTGGGAGTGGGGTGGTACCCTGTCGGGCTTGTGGGAACAATTTGAACCTGAGCATCCTGGAAAGCCCCTGTTTTCGTGGAGGGCGTTGTGACAATCCTAGCCTTCTCTCCTTCTCACCTCTTTGCATTGCAAAGTGCTTTATTTTGCTTGGCATTTTATTTTGCTGTTGTACAATCTGTTGCTCTGTATTCTGGTCCGGGCTGGTTTATCACACAATTATTTGACGTTTCTTTGGGGGTGGGGAGGAGAAAGACCATCGTGGAGTGGGCTGCTTTGTTTTCGTTGCTCTCACATGTTTAAAAAATGTTGAAACAAGCAAAGGCTGCCATCATTTTGTTGTTGTCATTCCTTTAAACCTATGGTTAATAAGCTAGGTTTTCCACAGTAAATTAAGTGACTGTTGCTCTTCTTGGGATGGAAAAGTACACTGGCAAATCTACTCTATTTCTAATAGGTGACAAAGGGCCAACATCCTTTGGAGGGATGAAACACCAATTACAGACCAAAGACACCACTTCTTGTGAATTTCATCATTAAAATATTGAGCAAACAGCTCTTTCTATAACAACTAGGTATTGGTACAACCCAATTCATACTCAGGAATCTGCTTAAGAAAAAGATGGGCCTTTCTTCTCTCCCCCCTTTGTTAAGAGATAAAAGAACAGAAGCATCAATTTTTCGCTTCGACCTCTTTGGACAGCCCTTCCAGTTCTTATCTTACTCTTTCATCAGCCTGGGGCATTCAGACTCTCTAAAATCAAGATGATTTTATTTAAGAGGTACATGTAGCCTGTTACACCAGAATAGCATATTTCCTGAATAGTGTCTTAAACTCACTCCACAGTCACAAACTTCCTTGATATAACAACTGTAGAGTTTCCTAAGTGTTTGACTATTTTTATTTTTGTTCAGTTATTTTGCAGTAGCACTTAGCATCAGGATATCCTGACCCTTGGAACAAAGGGGTTAAGAACAAAGAAAACAAATGTATGATATAATATGCCATGCACACTAATATAGCAAGAATACAACTCTTGGCTGTGATTTGCGCAAGAATGACATTGTTTTTATCCATGGATACCAAGTTTCCGTTGTATTCTTTATATTATTTTACATCTTTCCTTGTAAAAATATCTTAGGGGACTTACCATGTGTTGGACCATTGAACCACTTCCCGGTGGAGATGAGCAAAGGGTTAGGGCTAAGCAAATGCCATTCCACATTTTCATTCCCAAAGAGGAATCAAATTCATTTGAAGGCCTAATAATTTGAAAAAAATGTTTGCCTAATTTAAGCCATTTCCCCCCCAATATGTGATTATCTCCACCCCAGAGTAGAGGAGCAAAAATACCCCAAGAAAGGTTGTTCTCATGGTATTTCTGGCTCCCATAGAAACAGGAAGTCCAGGAAATCTTGCGAGAAAGCTTGGCTCAGGAGGTTTTTGGCTCAACTGCAGACCCCAGAGATTGGTACAAATTGACAAGATGCTAGCACTTGGAATAAAATTCCTCTACCACACGAATTCTCTAAGAGCGATTTTGTTCCATTTTGTAGCTAGCATCTCATGGGCTGTGATCTCGCCTATCTTCACATGGTTACTTTAGAAGAGGGCGGCTATGAGCCTCTGTGATGTTACATTTACGTGTCAACTTGGCAAAGCTGTGGTGTCCTGGGTGGTTGGTCAAATGCTGGCCTCTAGCATCTACAATCAGTTGATTTAATACCATGGGCGAGCCTCGTCCAATCAGATGGGGGTCTTCAGAGAAAAGAACTGAAGGTTCTAGCAAAAAGAAATTCTGCCTGCTGGTCTTCCCTATGGATTTTGGACTCAACAATGCCACATCATCCTTTGCCAGCGCCCACAAATGCGTGCGACAACTCCATAAAAAAACTCCTTATACATACATACATACATACATGCACATACGCCATTGGTTGTGTTTTTCTGGAGAACCGTGACTGATACAGCCTCTGATTTTTCTCTTACTCAGTGCATGTCATTCACCTGGAAACAGTACCTGCAGCTGGATGTTTGGATCCCTGGGATGGGTTCTGTGCCCAAGTAGACCTGGAACAAAGAGGTCTCCTCACCCATGTGACTTGTGAGGGTTCTTGTGAACGCTATTAACATGTGAGGTAGAATGTTTTAAGATAGACTTTCAAGATAACCTCATTTGTTTTACTCAGCCATTGTGAGTCAATTTAACATTCCATGAAGAAGATTAAAGGGTAGTTCTCTTCTTTTGTGAAATAAAAGTAGTGAGAACTAATGAGTTCTATCAAAACTACTTTGCTGTACCCCTATAAAGAAAGAATGGGTAGCCCCGAAACGAAAGTCTATGGCTGAGAAGAAGGAATCAAAGACCTGCTGGATTTAGGACCTGCATTGTTTTGAAGACTTTTTAGTGTTTGGGGGTTGTGCTGTTTTGAAAGGAAGCATGCCCCCTAAGAAGAGCCATGTTTTAATATAAATCCCATTTCATAAAGGTAGAATAATCTCTATTCAATACTGTATGTTTGAAACTGTAATGAGATCATCTCCCCGGATGATGTGATTTAGTCAAGAATGGTTGTTAAACTGGATTAGGGGATGACATGTCTCCACCCATTTGAGTGGGTCTTGATTGGTTTATTGGAGTCCTATAAAAGAGGAAATATTTTGGAGAATGAGGGATTCAGAGAGAGCAACACTACGAAGCAGAGAGTCCACAAGCCAGTGACCTTTGGAGAAGAAGAGGGAAAACGCCTCCCAGGGAGCTTCATGAAACTGGAAGCCAGGAGAGAAAGTAGCAGATGACACCATGCTTGCCATGCGCCCTTCCAACCAAGAGAGAAACTGTGACTGTGTTCGCCATGTGCCTTTCCAGTTGAGAGAGAAACCCTGAACTTTATCTGCCTTCTTGAACCAAGGTATCTTTCCCCAGATGCCTTAAATTGGACATTTCTATAGACTTGCTTTGATTGGGACATTTTCTCGGCCTTAGAACTGTAAACTAGCAACTCATTAAATTCCCCCTTTTAAAAGCCATTCCATTTCTGGTATATTGCATTCTGGCAGCTAGCAAACTAGAACAGGGGTTATGCAGAATTCTTGTAGGATTATGTGTGCACACGTCATTGAGCAGATAAGACATTATTATATATAATTAAAAAATAAAATGTTAACAATATTAAGAACTTCTAATCATTCTAGAGACTGTACCTACCTTTTGTTATGGATGTTGAGTGTGATAGATTGCCCCAAGGAAGTATTTGTCTTAATCTTAATTCACATGCCTGTGGGTGTGAGCCCAATTGTAAGTAGGACCCTTTGAAGATGAAGGTGTGGACTCATTCATGAAGAGGATCTTCTGAGATTCTATTTAGGTGCAGCCATGCTGGGCCAGGATCAGCCTTAATAGTAATACTAAAGGCCTTATAAAGAGAAGCCCGGAGTCAGAGAAGGAACCGGGAGGAGACCCTGTGACCGAGGCAGAGATGCAAACCAAGGAGTCCCGAGGATTACAGCCAGCCAGTGCCAGGACACTTGGGAGGAAGTGTGGTCTGTTGAGGCCTTGATGTTGGGCTTCCAGCCTCCAAAACCATGAGACAATAATGCTTATTGCATCAGCTAACGCATTGCGTGGTATTTGCCATGGCAGCCCTGGCCAAATGAGGCACTTAGAAATATGTTCATTGCAATTTTCTTTTATTCTGAGTCCATCAGTGGGTTCTGACAAAACTTAATCCTACTGAAAATCTTCTCAGAGATATTTTGGAAACCCTATATACAACCATGAACCCCTACCCCTCTTCTATCTTTTAGGAAAATTTTCAAACTGATGAAGGAATTTATTCATTTTGCCCTGGTCTTTCCTCCCTATCAGTCTGAATATAGATATGTAAACATACACACAGACGGACCCATACATACATACAAAGGCACACACACACACAAACACATGGAGACATACACACACAAACAGACACACAGACATACGTACATGGGTACACGCATAGACACACACACAGACACACACAGTGAGAGACACACACAGACACACACACAGCTGCCTTGGTTTCACAAATGCAATTCAAATGAACTTTAAAAAGCAATAGAAGGAAAACAGGTCTTTCAACTTTGTTTAATACAGTCTAAGTAGAAGAAGCTCAAACTATTTACAGTGTCCTTCAGGAGAAATGGAAATGTAATAGCTTTGGCCTTAACTAATCTCAAGGAACAATGCCAGCGAGTAGGGGAAAGGACTTGATTCACAGACCGCCATACAAGGCAGCACTTCCACAGTCACATAGAAAATGGGAGAGTGGGGAGGGGCAGGATGAGGAAAGAGGAGGTGGGGGAGGTCGAAGGGGTTGAGCTAACAGATTCATAGTTTGATTTTACAGCAGGTGCCTAAGATACACTTGGTCATTCATTAATTCACCTGGCAAATATGTGCTAACAGTGAGAGTAAGGCAGAGGGAGAGCCCCAGGTACTGGCCCCCTGCAGGAAGTCAGTTGTGGGTCCCTTTTCAGGCACTGAGAACCCACCCAAAGTCTGATTTTCAATGCAAGTTTCCTCTTTCTTCCATTATTTATTTTTGTGCAATTAAAGAGAGAAACTAGAGTTTTTGCTGGCTTTAGACTTCTACGCTGACTCCCAGACATCTTAATTAAATGCTACATTTACTGTCTCTGATTGTTTTCCAACAACAAATGAGCCAATAGCACAGGATTGAGAACAAAATGGCAGGTGGACTTGATTTTCTCCATCTTGTTCATTCCCTTGCTGAAAAACATGAGTTCCTCTACCCATCATTGAGCACCTGCTGCCTTGATTCTTTCTAGGATTTCAGAATTTATTTTTGCTTGTGAAAGACTGTAAGTGTTGGTAGGGTACAGTTCTCAAAATTTCATGTGTGTGTGTGTGTCTACCTCTTAAAGAGAGCTCCAACAATGCAATCTCCAAAGGAACCCTCAAAGACTACTTGCTGCAAAAACTAGGTTTCAGTATGTGCTTGCCACCAAATTTTGCCTTGAACTTAGCGCCCTATCTGTGGATGGGTTGGTAACAGTAGCCACCTTACCCATCACTCTGGGATCTTCTAAGAATATAATAAAAGCAATCTGTGAATGTTTTTTTTAAAAAATGTAACATACTGTGAATATTTAACATAATTATTTTTAAGCTATATGAAATAATAATTGACAAGGATTACCTAAACCCGAATGTTGGCTATATGTTCCTGAACCTGAATGTTGGCTGTCTGTTCCTGGGATCCATTAGGAAAGCTAAAAAGTCAATGCCTGCCTGCCTTGAAGCAGATTTCACTTTGGAAGTTCGCCTTCCCCATGAGGATGCAGGGATAGAGGGAATCAAAGACAGTGGCAAGAGACTATTGGAGAGTTCATAGGGAGAGATGGAAGCCTTTCATGGCAGAAAGGCAGGACGTGGAAGTCAAAATGATTGAGGTGTGAGTGAGAGCAGATGAAAGACAAAGTATGTGATCATAGGAGGGGCTCAACAAATACTCATTGTAAACGACTTTTTAAGAGATAACAGCCCACAATCAGGACTTGTGTTTAAGCCTGTATGACCTTTACTGGGGGTTAGTTAATGCTGTAGCTCATGGTGGGAATTCCCTTTCAGACTGCAATGGGTGATAGGCGCGTGGGTGTCTCTGCCCCACCTGGCTCTGTGTCATAGACTTTGGGAATGAGCACGAACCTTCTGGCTTGTCTGTGCCCTCATTTCCCTGGACACATGAATGGGGGGTCTCCATTTTTTTGCCTAGGGTCTTTATTCCTCTACCACTTTTATAATTTTGATTTCTTCTAGCTGATCTCCATTTAATTTTTAAGTGCTTTTTTAAAGAAATCGGAATGCAAAACCAAAGCCTAAAAAGTGACCTAAGCAAAGTCTGAAATATGTTTCCATCTTTTTGCAAGTGCAATGCCTGAATTCTGGAGGTTCTCAAGAATTAGGGCAGGCTGAGAAGAACTCAAGGAAGCTGGAAGGGAGAAGACCCAGACATCCTCAAAGTACTGCTGGGAAAGGCCAGAGGGAGGCTTTTCCCTCTTAATATAATAAAAATGAACCAGATCACTGATAAGATAGAGGGAGATTATCAGTACAAATAGCATAGCAAAAGACAAGTGAGGAAATGGTGAGGAATAAAGCTTTCCAACAGGACCAATTTTTTTCCTCTTGACATTCAATTTTATTTATGCTTACAGGTTCAAAGTCAATTTGGAAAGAAGGAAATTTCAACTGCTACAAGTAAAGTGTAATCCTGCTGTCTCTTCAAATTATTCTTTATTTTCCCTGTTTCTCTCTTTCACCTATTACTTCCTGGTGATTATGAATTACAGAGAACATCTGTGCTCAAATGTGCCCCTTAGATGCTATTTTAGAATGCTGCTTCTCAAATGTCAATGTGCATTTAAGTCACCTGGGGACCCTAAATTTGGCATGTCTGGGTGGGGGCCTGAGCTTCTGCATTTCTAACAAGTCCCCAGTTGGTGGCAAGTTGCTGGACTGTGAGCCACATTCTTAATAGTAAGACGAGGGCACTGCTGCGTAACAGATATTTCCTGCAGCTTACATATTAATTATTTATGAAAGAAAATGCAGCAAAAGTCCCAATCTTTACAGAAATGCATAATAGGACTTTTTGAGAACAACCATATGGCTCTGATAAGATATTCTCAACTGGAAACAACCAACTGGAACCACGAGGTAAGAGTGAGGGCTGGGTCCAGGGACGTTCGTGACACCGAGCCACTGATTGGCTTTTAACTTTTGTTTCATTTATTTTTTCCCCTTATGGGTTAATTTTAAAGATAAGGTTGACTGGTGATAATAAACCACTGTGATGAATCATATCTATGATGGAATCTTAACGAATTTCATAACTAAATGGCTATTTCTGAAAGTCTATTCTCACCAAATGTCAAACAAAATTTAGCTAAGCCAATTTTGCCATCCCTCCTTCTTTCTGGCATTTTGTTGCACTCCTACTGCTATTTTCAGGATGGTTGGAATACAGGCAAGGCTCTGACGTTCCTGGCCTTTACAGGGCTTCTCTCACCGAGATCTGCTCCTTCACTGCATTTATTAAAGATCTGGGTAAAGTGATCTTTGGATGAAACTTGGTAATCTTTCCTACTAGAATATTCCAGGCATGAATGAATGGTGACCAGATGATTCCACAAAGAAATAAAGATGGAAAAAAGGAAGCAGGCATTCACGGTGCTCTACCAGTGACCAAGGGTGCTGCCGATTCAGAAAAACGTACTCTAAATCATTTCTGTCACAGCCTCAGCGAAACACAAAACAAAACACAAACGATAAGCCAAATAAACTCTGCAACAAGCTGCCCTGTTTGTCAGATATGGCTGTGGAATTTGGGGAAAGCAGTGCCAGAAGCAAGAGGCACTGGAATGAAGTGGAGAGCAGTGATAATCGAGAGCAGGAGGCTGGAACACCACATTTGTATGATTAAAAATTTGTACAGTTAACTAAACAAGAACGCTTTGAATAAACGAAAGCAGCTGCTGGTAATTGGAAACACCATTTGCTGTCTTTTTTTTTTCCATTGTCTTTCCTTGTTCTTTCTAAGAGTAAGTACTTTACTGCAGTTATGGATACCTGGGGGTGGGAGGCTAAAAACAAAAGAGAGAAAGCTGGAAAATAGTGGAATAAAAACTTATATCATCTTTACGGTTTTAGATCATTTTAGAAGCTGCTTTCCTCTATAATGGCAGGAGAATAAGGACGAAAGGTAAAGATGAGACAGTTAATACGTAGTATAAATGCCGCACATTCTCTGTATAGTACAGGGACTCCCACTGATCCCCCTTTTGGTTTGCTATGTAATGTTCTAGACGCATAATGGTGCCATCATCGAGGAAAGAAAACCTAGCACCATCGACTATTTGCCAAAAAGATGCGTGTGTAAGAGCTTCATCATCAAAAAAATCTGTAAGGGTTTCCTTTTGGTAACTTTCTTTTCCATCCCACATTCAGATTCTTATTTAACTTTTGCTCTGCCTTTTCGATAAATTGTCCAGATTGATAGAATATGGATACTAACTGGATCTGTTCTATTTTCTGATCTGAAATTCTGGGCCCTTCTGTTTTCTGTCTTCCATGACTCTTTCTGAGTTCATTCTGCAGTCTTCAGATAAGGCTGCAAGCCTTCCCTGTTTTCTGGTAGGTATTTGCTTTTGGTGTTAATTTTCTGTTGCTTAGTTAAGTGCAGATTAACATATCTCTATCTTTGACTAGGATATATTCATGTCCCTCATTGCTTTTATCCTGTATATGTGTCTCAATCAGAGGATCGGGGTTAATCCAGAAACCCCGTAAAATTAGGCTGTTACTAAGTGCCCTTTTAATGTTGCTATTACTTTATTACTTGCTTTCAAACTTCAAAAAGGCAATTGACTGAGCTGTGAAAATTTAAAGGGAGCAATTAAATGATGTTTCTGAAGTCTTTTGTTAATCATTACAGAAATTTGGTTAAGTCTTTTATTATCTTTACAAGTTGTGGTATGGTGGATATCTTATAATCATGTAATTTTCAAATATGTAACAAACTGAAAAGTGGCAGCAAAATTAATAGTAATTTAACACAAAGGGAATTATTATTTATAAAAACAGTCCAAATCCCTTTGTTGAGTATTCAGTGCTTAAAAAAAATAGGCTCTTGCTCACCTAGTCTTGTAAACTCATTTAGACTTATATTTAACATGCAAAATTTCTGTGGAAATCATATTATTGTGCAAGCATGCCAGATTCATTCTGATATTCTGTGTAGCAGGCAGAACAATGATCTCCAAAGAATTCACGCCCTAATCCATGGAACCTGTGAATATGTTATGTTATGTGGCAAAGAGGAATTAAGGAAGCAGGTGGAATTAAGGATGCTTTGGTTGCGTGAGTTATGTACCTTAGAAAAAACATGTTCTTAATCAATTTTCATTCCTATGGGATGGAACCTATTGTAAATAGGGCTTTTTGAAGATGGTATTTTTTGGTTATGATGTTGCCAATCGAATCCAGATGGGTCTTAATCCTATTCCTGGAGACTTTATAAAGAAAAATTCACAGAGAGGAGCGAGAGGCTGAAAGTTATGGGGACTGTGATGGGAAATCCAAAGAACCCTAAAGATTGCCAGCCTGCCCAGGATGCTGTTGGCCCTGGGTGGGAACAAGTCTTCCAATCTCCCATAAATTCCTATGGGTAATGTCTACCATACCATTGTGTGATATTTGTCGTAGCTGCCAGGAAATAAAGACAGTTGCTAATCTGCTAACCTTAAAATAGATTATTTTGGAATATCTGGGTGGGCCCATGTAATCACAAGGGTCCTTAAATATGTAAGAGGTAAGCAGAAGAGTCAGTTTCAGAGTGATGTAATGTGGGAAAGACTCAGCTGGACATTGTCAGCTTCGAAGGTGAACAGGGGCTGTAGGTCAAGGAATTCAGGCTCTCTAGAAGTCGGAAAAGGCAAGGAAAAGGATTCTCTCCTAGAGCTGACACCTTGATATTAGTCTATTAAGACCCAGGTTAGATTTCTAACCTCCCGAACCATTAGGTGATAAATTTGTGTTGTCACTAAATTCGTGGTAATTTGTCATAGCAGCAGTCAGGAACTAATACGTTATACTATTGTTCGCTGTATCCTTTTTGTTGGGAAATATTTTCCCTGTTTTCTAACCCATGAGGTCTTTGTCCCATCTCAAAGTTGCCCCTTCTTTTTCATTAAAACAGCAGTACTTCTTCTCAGTTTTATTTATCTATAACTCCCCTTGCAGAACTCTAAAGTATAGTGAATTGTAGCGTTATGATATAAATGTGGACATGATAGGTCTCAATTAGCATTTATTATTACTGATGATGATAATCAATTTTTGCTGTTAAATCTTTTCTCATATCTTGGCACCTAAGGCAATGCTTAGAAAGTTCCATTTAAAACTTTAAGAAATCATGAACTAAATTATATAGATTTTATACATAGGGAGGAAAACATAGGCGAATAATTGTGCTTTTGTTTATTATTTATTTCATAAAATTTTTTAAAGTTTAGCTGGTGATGATTTTTAAAACTTTAAGAACATTCTCACTGCCTTTCTCAGGTGAGTTGATGCTGTGCTCCTTGCAAATTGGTAGCCTAGGAACAGTTCTTATTCCAAGAGAAAAAAAAGAAAGTGGAATCATACAATGTTAGTGTGATGTTGTATTAAAGTTAGATAATTTTCTAGTTTTGTAGATAGTGAAGCATTCTCTGGAAAGCACAAGTTCTGTATTCCCACAGATTCAAGCTTAAGCATTTCCTTTGAGTGTCTATGTGTGAAGTGTAGTCCTAAGCAAGCTACATGCAATGCCTTATTGAATCCATGCAAGAACCCAATAAGTTAGGTAAGATCATGACTTCTCACAAAAGTCACTTGCCCAAGAATCACATTTCTCAGGCTTTAGAGGGGTGAGTGGGACCCAGGGCACAATGCCGGTGTGATTAGGATG
>PVIY010001608.1:0-28246 GCA_004026745.1 Myrmecophaga tridactyla
TGGAGATGAAGAAGGAAGACATCTCCCAGGGAGCTTCGTGAAACCGGAAGCCAGGAGAGAAAACTAACAGATGACGCTGTATTTGCCATGTGCCTTCTCACTTGAGAAAGAAACCCTGAACTTCATCGGCCTTCTTGAACCAAGGTATCTTTCCCCAGATGTCTTTGATTGGAGATTTCTATAGACTTGTTTTAATTGGGACATTTTCTCGGCCTTAGAACTGTGAACGAGCAACTCATTAAATTCCCCCTTTTAAAAGCCATTCTGTTTCTGGTATATTGCATTTCGGCAGCTAACAAACTAGAACACCATCTGTATCCCTTCAGCTCCAATTACCCAATATCTTATGCTATTTCTATCTCCTGATGGTCTCTGTTACTCACTAATGTCAGTTCATATCAGTAAGACCATACAGTATTTGTCCTTTTGTTTCGCCTAATCTCACTCAGCATAATGTCCTTAAGTTCCGTCCATGTTGTTACATATTTCATAACTTTATTCTGTCTTACAGCTGCATAATATTCCATCATATGTCTACATCACAGTTTGTTCAGCCACTCATCTGCTGATGGACATTTTGGCTGTTTCCATCTCTTTGCAATTGTAAATAATGCTGCTATAAACACTGGTGTGCAAATGTCTGTTTGTGTCCTTGCCCTCATGTCCTCTGAATAGATACCTAACAATGCTATTGCTGGGTCATATGACAATTCTATATTTAGCTTCCTGAGGAACCGCCAAACTGCCTTCCACAGTGGTTGCACCGTTTGACATTCCCACCAACAGTGGATAAGTGTGCCTCTTTCTCCACATCCTCTCCAGCACTTGTCATTTTCTGTTTTGTTGATAATGGCCATTCTGGTGGGTGTGAGATGACATCTTATTGTGGTTTTGATTTGCATTTCCCTAATAGCCAGGGAAGTTGAGCGTCTTTTCATGTGCCTTTTGGCCATTTGTATTTCCTCTTCTGAGTAGTGTCTGTTCAAGTCTTTTGCCCATTTTGTAATTTCGTTGTCTTTTTGTTGTTGAGTTGAACAATCTCTTTATAAATTCTGGATACTAGACCTTTATCTGATACATCGTTTTCAAATATTGTCTCCCATTGTGTAGGCTGTCTTTTTACTTTTTTGACAAAGTTCTTTGATGCACAAAAGTGTTCAATTTTGAGGAGCTCCTATTTACTTATTTATTTCTTCAATGCTCTTGCTTTGGGTGTAAGGTCTAGGAAACCACCTCCTAGTATAAGATTTATAAGATATCTCCCTACCTTTTCTTCTAACAGTTTTATCATCTTAGATCTAATGTTTAAGTCTATGATCCATTTTGAGTTAATATTTGTATAGGGTGTGAGATATGGATCCTCTTTCATTCTTTTGCATATGGATATCCAGTTCTCTAGGCACCATTTATTGAAGAGACTTTTCTGTCCCAGGTGAGTTGGCTAGACTGCCTTATCAAAGATCAACTGTCCATAGATGAGAGGGTCTATATCTGAACACTGTATTCTATTCTATTGGTCTCCATTATTTCTTGATTTTAAATTTCATGTATTCCAGAAAATAGAGAAGTAGAATCTATGTAATGGCTACATTTCAATGTTCAAACTTTTTAAAAACATACAAAAAAGTGAAGAAGCATAATTATACCTAGAGTCACCCCCAGAGAACTTCTTTTGTTACTCAGATGTGGCTTCTCTCTCTAAGCCAACTCGGCAGGTGAATTCACTGCCCTACATGGGACATGATTCCCAGGGATGAGCCAGAATCTGGCAGTAAAGGAATGAGAAAGCTTTCTTGAAAAGGAGGAAGAGAAAAATGAGACAACATAAAGTTTCAGTGGCTGACAGAATTCAGATAGAGTCAAGAGGTCATTTTGGAGGTTTTTATTATGCATTACATAGACATCCCTTTTTAGTTTGTGGTGTATTGGATCACTAGGGGGAAGTACCTGAAACTGTGAACTGCAATTCAGTAGCCCTGATTCTTGAAGATGACTGCATAACTCTATAGCTTCTACAATGTAACCATGTAATTATGAAAACTTTGGGACTGACACTTCCTTTATCCGTGGTGAGCTGGTCTGAAACTATTATGTTCCCCCAGAAAAGCCATGTTTTAATCTTGATTCAATCTTGTGGGGTAGCTGTTTCTTTTAATCCTGATTCAATCCTGATTCTAATTAGACTATCTCCAGGCATGTCCAATTGTGGGTGTGGCCTTTTTATTAGATGGACATGTGACTCCACCCATTCAAGGTAGGTCTTAATTACCTCACTGGAGTTCTTTAAAAGAGAAAACATTTTGTAGAAACCTCAGGTGCAGACTCTTGGGAAACAGTTGCTTCAAACCTGACAGAGACACAGATGTTTGTTGTTGCCTTGAGTGCCAACAGAGAGAGCAGATACCTAGACATGGGCAGAGTCTAGCAAATGTTGCCATGTGCCTTCCCATGAGATGCTAAGGGAGCCAGAACCCAGAGTTGTGTCCCAGAGGAGCTAAGTGAAGGCTCACAGATGCTTAGAGAGGAAATCACTGGCATCAGAAACTGGGAGCAACAGAACAAGGAACAAGGACCAACAGACACCAGCTACGTGCCTTCCCATGAGACAGACATCTGCCTTTCTTGGGCCAAGATATCTTTTCCTGGATGTCTTAAGTTAGACAATTTTCCTGGCCTTAAAACTATAAACTTGTAATATAACAAATTCCCTTTATAAAAGCCATTCCATTTCTGGTATATTGTATTATGGCAGCTATAGCAAACTAAAACGCAGGGTATGAATAGCTAAGTTAAAAGAAAAAAAAAGGAGAAATAAATAGGGGATAAGGAGTCAAAAAGAAAACAAAATTGGGTAGACTGTAATCCTAGTGGTCAACAAAAAGGAAGGTTAAGGGGTATGAGATGTATGGGTTTTTTATTTCTCTTTCTGGAGTGATGCAAATGTTCTAAAAATGATCATGGATATGAACACACAACTATGTGATAATACTGTGAGCCACTGATTGTATACTTTAGATGGATTGTATGTGCATGAACATATCTCAATAAAAATATTTTTTTAAGTGAAGAAGTATGCTACCATTTTTCAGTTTTGTAAATTATATAAAACTTGCAGTTTATTTCAGTGCTATGACTGAACTATGAAGATATGTACTGCACTTTATAGACCTTCAGATAAAAGTCATCATAAACCATCCTAAATATATGTCAAGACATTACTTTCTGGTACCAAGTAAGAAACTAAAGGTGTGAATGTTTTTATTACCAAGACGCATTATGAATTTAACAACAACAAACAATCCTAAGAATGTTGTCTGGAGATGATTAAGATCCCACAGGCAGGAGACTTTTCTCCTAGCCAAGGTGGAATGACATGGACCAGATTTACCCTTGCACCTGAAATAATTTTTTTAGAAAAGACAAAATATATTCAACAATGATTTTAAAACACTGGACATCAAGCAAAAGGATGGTAATCTCTCAGACAGAAAAAAACAAATTCAACCAGATTACTTTCTAGAGAGAGTTTCCAGGTGGTGACACAGAGTGGAGGTCTGGTAGGTGTTCCTGAATTTAGGAGACACAGGTAGGAGACCAACACCAAGAAGGCTAGCATTTACAGGGCAGGGTACCAGAGAGAAGAAAGCTGCAGAGCAAAGAACCCTGGAGATGTGCAGAAGCTGCCCCTAGAGTCTTCAGCTGAGTACTGACCAACTCACCTGTTCTAGCTTGCTAGCTGCCGGGATGCAATATACCAGAAACGGGACGGCTTTTAAAAAGGGGAATTTAGTAAGTTCGTAGTTTACAGTTCTAAGGCCGAGAAAATGTCCCAATTAAAACAAGTCTATAGAAACGTCCAATCTAAGGCATCCAGGAAAAGATAACCTTGGTTCAGGAAGGCCAATGAAGTTCAGGGTTTCTTTCTCAAGTGAGAAGGCACATGGCGAACACAGTCAGGGTTTCTCTCTCATCTGGAAAGGCACATGGTGAACAAGGTCAGGGTTTCTCTCTCATCTGGAAGGGCACATGGTGAGCATGGCATCATCTGCTAGCTGCTTCTCCTGGCTTCCGGTTTCATGAAGCTCCCCGGGAGGCATGTTCCTTCTTCATCTCCAAAGGTCGCTGGCTGGTGGACTCTGCTTCTCGTGGCTATGTTGTTCTGCTCTGCTCTCTCTGAATCTCCCTCATTCTTCAAAATGTATTCTCTTTTATAGGACTCCAAAAACTCATCAAGACCCACACAAATGGGTGGAGACATGCTGTCACCTAATCCAGCTTAACAACCACTCTTGATTTAATCACATTTCCAGGGAGATGATCTGATTACAGTTTCAAACATACAGTATTGAATAGGAATTACTCTGCCTTTATGAAATGGAATTTAGACTAAAACATGGCTTTTCTAGGGGACATACATCCTTTCAAACCAGCACATCATCCATATGAGGAAACTATCCCAGGCCTGAAAAGAACCACCTGTGAGAACTAAAGGAAACAATCCCTAGAGCTCACACAGGATGGCTCTTGTTCCCACTAGCCAGAGTAGAAAACCTTGTAATTCACAAGACAACCCTTTGAAAGTTTTTAAAATTTTATGAAGTAAAATTAGCCCTAATTTCTGCTCTGGTCCCACCTAAGAAAATGCAAAAGCAAGACATGAATGGATCAAGCTCTTTCCAAGTAATGTAAGTGTACCCTAGAACAAAGCTCAAGAATACTGATGGGAATATAAAAGTATCCAGCACTCAAGAAGATAAAATTCACAATGCCTGACATCTAATAAAATATCCCCATCATATGCAAAGCAGAAAAATATGATCCATAATGAGGAGAAAATTCAAAACCAAGCAAGAACAGTCACAATGTTGGATTTAACAGAGGGATATAAAAATGGTTATTACATGTTTGAAATGCAATAGAGAAGACTGAAAATGTTAAGATACATAAAAGATCTAAATTGAAATTCTATAAATGATACCTACAATATCTTGGATAAAAATACCTTTGACTGAATTAACAGCACATTAGACATTGAAGAAAAAAAGATTAGTAAACTTGAAGTCATGGCAACAGATGCTATTCAAAGTGAAACAGATAAAAAAAGAAATACTGGGAAAAAAACGAACAAAGCATCAATGATCTGTGGAACAACTTCAAGCATCTTAATCCACATGGAACTGGAGGCCCAAAAAGAAATATTTGAAGAAATGTCTGAAAATTTTCCAAATTTAATAGAAAACTATAAACTCATAGATCCAAGAATTTCAATGAACCCCAAGTGCAAGGAACATAAATAAAACACCAATGTATATCATCATAACATTATTTAAAACCAATGATAAAGAGAAAAAATATCTAAACAACCAAGAAACACAGGCACATTATTTCCAAAGGAACAAAGATAATGAAAACAGATTTCTCATCAGAAACAACACAAGCCAGAAGACAGCAGAACAACATCTGTAAAGTAATGAAAGAAAAACCTGCCAGCCTAGAATTCCTTACCCAGTGAAAACACTTTTCAAAAATGAAGAAAAATAGAGAATTTTTTCAGACTTAAAAAATATGAAAGAATCATCACCCAGAGACCTACACTAGCTACAAGAAATGTTAAAGGAAACACTTAGGTAAAGGAAAAATAACATCAAATGGAAATCTGAATGAAAAGCACTGAAAATGGGACTCCCTGAAGGTCAATGAAGATGATGGAAGACATGTTACATTTATATACAGCAGATGAAATTTCAAAAGTTAAAAGAAATCAATCTTCCAAACAGAAAAAAAAAATGGATTATTTGTAAAGAAATGAGACTCAGCTTGACAACGGACTTCTCAACAGTTAAATGCTATAAGGCAAGGAACAATATCTTCCAATTTCCAAAGGAAAATTAACTTGCACCTGGAATTTTATAACCAACCAAACAATTAACCAAAGTGAGGACAAAATACATTTTTAACTTGCAGGGAATCAGTGAGTATTATCCCTCACACACCCTACTGCTCCTGCTATCACACATTACTACAAACTTAGGAGCTTAAAACAAAACAAATTTATCTTACATTTCTGGAGGCCAGAAGTCCAAAATGAGTTTCAATTGTCTAATACTAAGATGTCCACAGGGCTGTGTTCTTTCTGGAAGCTCTAGAAGAAAATCATTCCCCAGCCTTTTCCAGCTTCTAGAAGTTGACTGCATTCCTTGGCTCAAGGGACCTTTCTTCAAATTCCAACCAGCAGTATAACCTTCTCAAATCTCTTTATGTCTCTTCCCCTCCTACCTCCCGCTTTCACGTATATCCTTGTGATTATATAGTACTCACCCAGATAATAAAAACAATCTCCCCAAATCAAGATCCTTAACTTAATAACATCTATAAAGTTCCTTTTGCCATGTAAAAGTCATATCCACAGGTTCTAGGAATTAGGACATGATCATCTTTGGGGGGCCACTATGCTGCCTACCATATACCCAACACGAAGAAGTTACTCAAGTAGATGCTGCACTGCAAACAAAACTAATACTAATACAAGAAAGAATAAGTGAAATAAAACACACACACACACATGCATGCACGCACATGCACAAACGCACACACACACACAATGGAGTCTGACTATAAGGGAGAAGAAACAGATACATGGGAAGAAATCGAGCAAGACTCTTTGGGACTTTGCTGCATGGGACATTTTCCTCTGATCTGCAGCTTTAGTAATCTAAGATTGTTTTCTTCTTAACAGTTCTGATCATATTACTTGATTCTGCAGCAAAGAATATTTGCATAATTATAATATTGGAAATGCAGCTTTAAAACAGTAACTCACAGACAGCCTGAACAGTGACTTTAAAAATCCCAGGGTACTTGTCTGTCCCCATGGAGTGCTTAACAATAAAATTACTCTTAATTTTAAGAAGAAAATTTGATATTAGAAGGGTTGAAATTATGCTAACTTAATAATACACCAATATTCTGTAAATAATATTTCTTGATAAAGGCTCTTTTGTCCTTCATAATCTTATCCAAGTTGTAAAACTTTTATGCAAGGTGGATTTACTGCCCATCAAGAATTTCAATTACTCTAATAACAATTTTTCCATATATGAAACATTTCAAAGCAGAAAAAAATGGACCTGTATTTATTGTAGAAGTAGTAATGCAATTTCAGAACTGGGTAACTGAAAATAAGTAAAATGTGTATTTTTCCGCTTGCATCCATATATTCATGGCCATAAAAGTCAGACAGAATCAAGGCTTCTCATTCTGTAGCATGAGGATGGTATTTTGAACACAACCTGGGAGGTACAACCTTTACAGTCATCTCAAGTTTATAGTTCATCATAATACTAACCATCCCTCAACAAATCTCAGTTTCCACATTCTGACAAATAAACTTTCTCATTTTATAATTTATGAGTTATCTAAATAATCATAAGCAAATAAACAGAAAACATTAGAGGAAAAACATACAACTCAATATTATTTCAGCATACAAACACTATCTTAGAATGACAGCTTTGATCCTTAGTATCTAACACTATATATGGTATATAGAGAGAATATACCATTTGTAGAACCGATTCCCTAGTAGTAACATGGTTAGTGAAATATTTCACTTGACTCCTCTAATAAAATTAGGGGTTACCTGACAAACAATCAGGGCTTTGAAGTCACTATATTTGTTCACCACCTTCAACCATTTCCATTTAATGATTAAAACTCTTTAACTGATGTCAAACCCGTTTGGCCATCCCTTGAGTTCCAGAGATGCCAGTTCCATCATTTAGTTTCACATGAGAGACTTCACTGACCCACATATGCCAAGCACTCACTGAAATTTTCCTTTTAAAAGGTTACTAATCACTACCATGAGAAGAGATGAGAATGGTGATCTGCTCATTTGGAATTTACTGGCCTAACATACAGAGAACCTCATTACCTCAACTTTATCTTCCCTTTTCAGATCCTAATGATCAGAAAAGAAATTCCACCTATTACACTAACATTTTTAAGACTCGCACCAGCATTACTAATTATCCTACTTTTAACAAACTGGTGGTCAAATCTTTCTCTCACATTAGAAATGCTGTTAGAGTAATGATTAATCAATATAGGTTAAACTATACGGGGCCACAAGCAGAAACATTTAGTATGCTACTTATAGCCTCGGGTCAAGTACACACAAAAAAATTCCAACAGCCTCCATTCTCTTCAGTCTTAACAGAGAATTCTGACATCCATGAAGGTGTCACAAAAACAGGCACAAAGGAAACACATTATACCAAGTTTCAGAAGTTTGCACTATATAAAGGTGATTCAAGCAAAAGCATGGAAAGAATCTCAAAAATGCACTTTTTCCCAGAAATGATTATCCTAGATCTAAGCAATTTTAGCTCAAATAATGAGTTTACTCCCCCCAGTATGTGTGAGTTACTTATTACCAGTGCTTCCATGTATTTATTTTTATTTGAACAGGCTGTGGTTTTGTTTTATTTTTTTTCAACTAATTTTGAAATACTTTCCAACTTACAGAAGTTACAAAAATAGTACAAACCCCACGTAAAGAACTCCAACATACTTCTATCCTCCCAGATACCTAGATCCAACACCACCAATATTTTGCCACATTCGCCATATCATTCTGTTTATCCATCTATCAATCCATCTATCCATCTATCAATCTATCCATTTTCTAAACGCTCAAATGTATGCTGTATACGTTATGCTTCTTGAACATTTAATAGTGCCATGCACGTTTCCTAACAAGAATATTCACGTATCTGGTTCACGGAAATGTACCCTGTAAACCCCCATGTACACACTGGGAGCATATATGTCTGGCGGTATCCTCGGGGACTCGCTGTCCCAGAACTTGCCCTATGTATAGAAGGCAGCTCACCGAGTTCTCTTACAGAATGCAGAGGGAGTGCGGTCAAGTGGTTGTCTTGAGCAAGGGATGGGCTGGCTATAGGTTATAGAGTGCAGTGCCTGGACCATGAGGAAGTTGTTTCCTAAGGTAGAGGGGACATTTGTTTCTATGAAATGGAGGGAATTTCCACGGTCACATACATATGTCTGGCACATGTGCAGAAAGCATCAGGGATAGTCCTACACTTTTCCCTTGAGCTATTTTCTAAGCTTATTGTATGGGTAAACCACAAAGGAGTATACCCAGGTTAACCTGCAAAGATGGGTCCATTTCTGTGAACCAGAAGTAGGTCTGCACCAGAAAAATGGGCCAGCTCCTTGCCAAGCCAATGAGGGATAGACAGGGGACAGCCAGGGTGCTATGAAATTCTACCACTTTTATGTAGCCTTTTTCTTGACTTGGTGCTCACACGGTTACTGCAGGGATTTAATTGTTTTCTGGAACTTGGAGAAAGATGTGGATATTTTTGCTGTTGTTTGTTTGTTTGGTGCACGGTCTGGGAACTGAACCCAGGTCTCCTACATAGAAGGTAAGCATTCTACCAGTGAACCACATGTGCAACCCAAGCTACTAAGAAAGATGTTTTTGTCAGTTCTTACTGGTTGTTCAAAGCTTCTGTGGGGTGACAGAGCCCTGAAGCATCTCACTCTGCCATCTTGATCAGATAGGACTCTAGAGCTTTTACTTTTGAAAGAAAAACTCTGAAGTGTCTGTCACAGAATCCAGACAAACTTGCAAATGGAAAATAGTGAGTACAGAGTTCACACATTTAATTATGTTCTTGATGAGGCACAAATCCAAAAAAGAAACAAACCTACTTTTAAAGTATTAAACTTATGAGGAAATAAAATACTGAAATATATATGTGCATAATGCAAAAAAAGAGGTAAATGTAGTTGAACTTATACCTAAATTAAATATAATTCTACCAAAACTTGTGAGGCAAGAGTTTAAATGTAATTGCTATAAGTGCTTTAAAATTCAGGTATTTAAATCAAGGTCCTTCATTTTTACCATAGGAAATATTCCCATTTTATGAGTCCAAAACTCAAAAGTAATTCTTACCTTGCATATGTTGTCCTAGCATCAAAAGACCACCATTTTGTCTGATTTTGCATTCTATACTTTCTCTGAAGACCACTGCTATTGAGGGCTACATTACAGGAAAATTTTTAGAAGTCAGGAACTTCAAAAACTGAACAAGAATTTTCCTTGTCTAAATCATTTATACTGGCTTCTGTATTAAAATACAAATCCATATACTGCAGGCTTTCATAAAAAATATGTAACTACAAGCTGGTTGAAGCAATGAAATTCAAATTAAGGAGTTTAGAATTCTCCAATGTTTATCATACCTTTATGTGCAGGAGACAGGAGGAGACAGGAAAAGAACATTGGATTTAGAATCCAGAAAACTAAATTCTGCTCAGGGTTCTACAATAAATGAGCTAAGCTAACTTAAGTCTATTAGTGGGAAATGTCCTCTCTGAACTTCAGCTTTCCTCAACTACAGAACAAGCATAAACTCTACAAATCTTTGTATCCCCTTCTGATTATATTATGGGATTATGAACAATGAATCCAAACAATTTCTGCCTTCTACCTGTTATCCCAAAATCAATCTATCAGATTACAAGTACCCTCAAGAAAATGCAAATCCTTTTCATATTACCTCTGAAAATAATAAATATGGTACCTTTGTTTTAAGTCACCCAACACAGTACAAATTTAAATATAGATGTTTTTAATTCAATAGGTCACCATCCCTCAAATACTATACGGTAACCAAAAGGTAAGACTCTTATCACATGAAGAGTACACTCCCTCCCATCCAGACCCAGCAGGCTGACATCTTTAAGTTTCTTATAATTTTTGTACTTTACTGACAAAACTTCTAAAAAGCTAATCTTGAAAAATGATGCAAGAAATTTTAGCATACAATGGGAACATTAAAATCTTCTTGTAGGGGTGCAAGGGCAGTTCAGTGGTAGAATTCTCACTTGCCATGCAGAAGACCTGGGTTCCATTCCCAGACCATGTACTTCACTTCCCAAACAAGCAAACAAACGAAAAAACAAAGCAAACAAAAATTCAACAAATGGTGCAGCAATAAGGAGATATTCACACGGAAAAAGAATAAAATGTGACCCCCCACCACACAGCATACAAAAAAAAAAAAACTTCTTGTGTTCATTAAAGCTATATGCTAGCTTCTAAAATAGGGAGCTTCAAAAAAAAAACAAGTTGTCTTGACACATTTTGTAAATGTTTTCAAAACAATAATTTCTGAAATACATTTACATGATACTGTTCCCACCAGACAGATGCATTCATTTTCTACTGCTGCTGTAAGAAATTACCACAAACCTCATGGCTTAAAACAACTCAAATTTTCTTACAGTGTTAGAGTTCAGAAGTGCAAAATGGGTCTCAATGGGCTAATATTAAAATGTTGTCAGGACTGCATTTGTTCTGGAGAATCTAGGGGAGAATCCATTTCTTTGCCTTTTCTAATTGCTATAAGTCATTCACATTCTTTGGCTTGTGACCCCTTGCCATCCTTAAATCCAGCAACGGTCAAATATAAGTCTTTCTTACATTGCATCACTCTGACTCCAATTTTCCAGCCTCCCTCTTTCACTTATCACCCTTGTGATAAAAATCACCCAGACAATCCAGAACAATTTCCCTATTTTAAGGTCTGCTGATTAGCATCCTTAATTCTCCCTTGCCATGTAACACAACATGGTCACAGATTCTGGAGATTAGGATATGAACATCTTTGGGGACATTATCCTGCCTATCATGATATAGTACATATTTAATGAGGGACTCCACTAATCATTGGCAAAGATGAACAAGCCCTATGGGAGTCAATTTAATGGGGAAAACAAAAGAATAAACTACAATTCAGTGGGAAAAAACAAAGAGACAGATACAAAGTGCCACAGAAACACTTAGTAATAAAAAAAATTTTTTTTTAATAATTTAAAAAACAGCTGTCTAAAGCCACACGGTCTTAACATCTGGAGGAACATACCTATTATAACTTGCCACAATGAATGAGAGCACTATCAATAAGAATTTTACAGTTGGAATCTTAACAGATCTTTAGTTATTGAATCCAGTGATCAACTGAGACATGAGATATTGTAACATTTCTAAGATTTCTTGGTTAGGTAGCTTTAGAAATAGGACTTTAACCTAAGGACTTTGATCTGATCAAGATAATATATAGCATATCACAAGGAGTAAATTGAGTTCAGTTCAGTGTATTTAAGAAATAAGAGTAACATGTAATTACACTTTGGAATACTAACTGCAGATTTTTCCAATTATAAAAGTCCTGATGCTTAGAAGTTCATAAAGTTCAATTATTTGGCAAATTCACCCTTGTACAATACCCTATTGCTTAAGGATGTTACAAATACGAGATATCATGTTCAATCATCTAGTTTCATTACATCACTGAGAGCATACTATGTGCTAGGCACAGTTCTTAGATGTAGGGATACAAAAATACCTTGCACTGATAGATCTTCAGTGAAGGATCAGCGGAACAGCTGAAAATCAAGTAAGTGAGTTTATCATGGCAGGATACTACAGAGACAGGAAGGAAGACCAGAAATGTGCATTCTCAATGTTACTTGAAAACACACAACGTGAAATGGAAAGAGTTTATGAGAAGATGAAGAAGAAAAAAACCTCAAGTCTTAGAATTCTCCATCAAACATGCAAGCAGTCATAAAACTAATGAAGACTCCTTTCTTAAGCCCCTAACTAAAAATTAGTATCAATTAAAATCAAACTCAATCAAGGCAGTGTGTAGTTGCAAAAGAAGAGACACACATATCAAAGGAACAGAATGGAGAGACCAGAAATAATTTCTGACAGAGCCAATTTTTGAAAAGGAGAGGAAGGCAATTTAATGGAAAAAGGATAGTCTTTTCCACAAGTGTTGCTGTAATAACTGGACATCAACATGTTAAAATAAAAAAAAAGACCTTACATCTTACAAAAAGTTAACTCAAAATTGATCATAGACCTAAGTATATAATGCAAAACCAAAAAGCTTCTAGAAGAAAATCTACATGATTTGTGAATTTTTATATACAAACAATTATCCGTGAAAGATAAAACAGATAATCTGGACTAAAATTTTTAAATTTCTGCTCTGTGAAAGACACTGTAAAGAGAATGAAAATACAAGCCAATAATTGGGAGAAGATAAGTGCAAAGCACAGATCTCAAAAAGGATTTGTATACAAAATACACAAAGATTCTTAAAACTTAAAGCAAGAAAAATGAATTTAAAAATGGAAAAAATACCTGAGCAGACACCTCACCAAAGAAAATATACAGATGGCAAACAAGCATATGAAAAGATGCTCAACATCATTTCTCATTAGGGAGTCATAAATTAAAATAATATATCAATACATACACATTTTAGAACACCAAATACAACACCAAATGGTGGTAAAGATCCCAAGTAACAGCAACTTTCATTCGCTGCTGGTAGGAATGTTGTAAGGTACTTAGGAAACAATTTGGTAGTTTCCTTCACAGCTAAATGTAGTTTTATCACATGATCCAGCAACCATGCTTCTTACGTATTAATCAAAGTGACTTGAAAACTTATGTCCACACAAACACCTGCATGAGAATGTTTCTAGAAGCTTTATTCATAATAGCCAAAATCTGGAAATAAGATATTCTTCAACAGGTGAATAAACAAACTGTCATCATCCATACAATGGAATACTGTAAGTAAAGGGGGGAAAAAGAGTGTGCTCTTTCACACAAAAACATGGATGAATCTTAAATGCATGGAACTAAGTAAAATAAGCCCATCTGAAAAGGATACATGTTATATGATCACACTTATAAGACTTTCTAGAGAGGCAAAATCATAGAAACAGTAAACAGACCAGTCATTGACAGAAGTTGGGAAGAGGTGAGGGTTGAACAGGTTAAGCACAGGGAATTTTTCAGAGTGGTGAACTATGCTGTATGAAAATGTAATGATGGACACATAACACCAGCCTTTGTCAAAACCCACAGAACTTCATCACACACATGTAAATCTCAATGCATGCAACTTCTAAAAAAATAATTTTGGAAATTGAAGAATCCCAGGATGGAATGAAGACTTGACAAAAGAATCTAACTGGGGGGGTGGGGTGGGGCAATGTGCTAACCTGAGGAACTTTGAAAATTAGTGAATCTGTAACATAAAGACAAAATAAAGGCACATTAAACATTGCGTCTAGTTTCCATAGAGAGTATGAGTCCACAACTGTAAAACCATTATATACAGTATACTGGAATTAAACAATTAAAAAATGAACGGTGGATCATGGAAACCAGGTAGAATGGGAAATTACACACAAGCAAGGGAGAAAACTAAAATGATCCATGTATCATGGATCAGAGTTGGAGCCATCAGCGTGAACTCATGTTTAGCTTAACATAGATACGAAATGATACCCATACATATATCTATCAATATGTACATACACAAATTACTATACACAATACATTTCCTTGCTCCTTTCCAGAAGCAACAACATTCTTCTAGCAATGTGTACAACTAGAGTACAGATCTTGGTTTCTAATACCATTCTCCAATAAAAGAAACCAGGCTCACTGGAGAAATGGCTGATTCTGGGCTGGGGAAGGAAATATATGAGGTGAGCCTGGAGCATCTTTTGTAGTTCTAGAAAGTAAGGCAGTGTAATAAAATAAAATAAAAATTAAAAAAAAGTGATGGGGACATGTCAAAAGGACAAAGGAGAGTGATGCATTGTTGACACAGTGGCAGAATTCTCACCTGCCATGCCAGAGACCCGGGTATGATCCCCAGTAGCTGCCCATGCAAAAAAAAAAAAAAAAAAGACAAAACAGTTAACTGAAAGCTCCCAGTGGCCAAACTGGAAGGAATTGAGTAACAAAATAAAGAAGTACTGGATTATAACCCAAAGTATAAAATAAATACACATGAATCCTTACTGATATAAAAAAAAATGTTTGAATAAACAAACAGGGGACAAGAGACAAATCTCCATGCAGAAAATTTGCAAAATATTTTATGAACATACTTGCTCTCAAAAAGGTAGGACATATTTCCCTGCTCAAGGGTGGGGCAAATATAATGACTTTCATCCAAAAAGTATAGCATGGAAAGTAAGGAAAAAATAAGAATAACTTTACGGTGGAGAAAGCTAACAAAGCCTTCCTCAGTCAGCTGATCAAGATTAATATTAATAGGGGTAATTCATATTGATAGCCTCTACCCTTGATTGGATGTGATGAGAATGGTACTTGACATCTCTGATCTTCCTCACAAAAACACTTAATCCCAGTCGAATTGTGAGAATAACATCACACAAATCCCAGCCAAGTGGCATTCTACAAAACACCTAACCAATAACTCTTCAAAACTAACAAAGTCATCAAAAGCAAAAGAAGTCTCAGAAACTGTCACAGTCAAGATGAGCCTAAGGAGCTATGACAATATAAGTAAATACCCAATGGGATCATAGGACAGAAAAAAGGACACAAAGTAAAAACTAAGGAAATATCAATAAGCTATAGACTTTAGATAATAATAATATATCAATACTAGTTCATTAATTGTGACAAGTGGACCCTATTAATGTAAGATGTTTATAACAGGCAAAACAGTGTGAAGCATAAGGAAACTCTGTATTTATCTTCATAACATTTCTGTAAATATAAAACCGTTCAACAAATTTAAAGTCTGTTTCTTAAAAGTTCTACTAAAATGAATTACAAATAAAGGATTCTTGCCAGGGAAGAAACTAAGAATTTTCCATTATTTCTGTAGGGGTAAGGTAAGCACATCTGAAACTCTGATTCATCCTTAAAATATTCCAAATAAAATAAAATAAAAGCAAGTATACTAATAACTCAGAAAGCTAATATATGGTCATTTTTTAATCTCTCTCTACCATTAAAGAAAAGTACAAACATCCCCTGGATTGCAAAACTGATACTTTAATATTGATTTTTTCTTAAGCATTTGAAACTTCTGATAACAGGATAACAAAAAAATTATAATAACAAACAGAATTTTCACTTAGGTTAAGCTGTGGGTGGCATCTGGAGCTGGGATTTTCCTACAACTACCAAGGTCATTCAGCAGTGAGAGAGCCCCAGTGGGAACTCCATAGATAGGAAATTGTAGTTTATCTAACAGGACTGGTCCCTAAGCATATCACAGTAGGGGGGATATTCTATAAGCATCACCTGCTACCTGGAAGGAGCAATGAGCTGGATTCATATACTCCACACCAGATGTTAAAAACAGGTGGTGTTTTATTTGGCCAAAAAATACGGGTATTTTTTTAAAACTTGTTGGCAAAAATAAAAATTGGAAAACCATACATAAAAACTGATTTCACATGGCTAAAATGGGAAATATTTGTTGTACATATGTTACACAACAAAACTTAAAAAACAAACAGATTTCTGTCTTCTTTTGAACAATAAAAAGAGCTGACAACACTAGGCCTGCATTGCCTCAGGGCAACTACTGGATGCAGGGAGCAGGGGTGGCCCCCGTTAAGCCAGGCAGAGTGGTTTGCAGCAAACCCACCAATCCCCATTTTTATTATCCCAGCCCACTTCCCTTATTACTTTATTCACAGCTCCACAACCTTCCACCCTATCGCTCCTAGAATTTGAAAAACAACTTGGAGGCACAGCACTTGGAAGCACAGTAAGACTAATATAAATAACAGCATTTTTGTTTCATGACCCAGAAGTACTCTAAATTATAATAGTAATAATGGGTAACCATACTAAAAATGCCTCAACAGCATTTGTTACTCAACTCTGGTACAGGGAAAAACAACAAATCCATCTCTAGAAAATAATTAACAGATTAGGATGGACAGGTAACAGTTAAAACATTATACAAAAACATACAGGCCAGTAACCCCCACCTGTAGATCCTTCAAGGACAAATGTGGGAAGAACAAAGGACTCACAAAAGGGGCCAAAGCGGGAAGAGGGTTCCAGGCACTGGCGCGCTTCTCTTCTTGGCGCTGGAATAAAGAGCAACCGACCTGGGTTGTTGCTTGGAGTGCCAACCCTTAGGAGGCTCCAAAACATCTCTAGGGCAGTAATTCATCACTCCAAATGCAGTAAGACAGAAGGGAAAAAAAAAAACTGTACTTGCCAGAATCCAATTCAGGGAGGATGCTGTATACTTTAAAGAGAACAACTAGATAATCTTCTTGGGACAGACAGTGAACTCCACAAAGTACATGATAAAGGGTGTTTTAGGGAAAACAAGACTCACTAAATCAGGTGAGTTTTGTAATGTGGCATACTGCTAGTTTGGGCAGCAGCAAACTTTCTTGAAACTAAAGAAAAAATGTCTGGGAGCTGCCACCAAAAGGCTAACTTCTCTCTACCTCCTGCCATGCAAGGTCTGGCCTCTACTAAAGAGAACTGGCTTAAAGAAGAGCCATATTATTAGTCTGAATGGAGCACTCGCTCATTTCACCATTCTGTTTTCACTACACATCTCCAATAAACATAAAGAAAAATATGAAGCCAGCTAGTTCAAGCTAGTCACAACTATTCGAATCCAAGAGACAAGATCACAAGCAAATCTCTGATGCTGAAAAACACTCGGCCACATTAATATGAAGCCTTACATTTTCCTATCTAAGAAGGAAGTCACAGTAAAATAGCCAAATAATTCATGGTCGTGGGATAGATATTCAACAGTTAAATCAAGGTCTAAATTTCTATTATAAACTTGAAGAGAAAGAAGTGTGGTGGCATACTTCCAGGAAAAGAAGTGAATAGCTGATACGATTTTAACCATAGCCATATTATTTTCAAGAATACACATATCCATTTGTAATTTACAGCCAAGTGCGAGCTTTCTCCATTAATTTATAAACAGTCAAGGACTTCTTTAATAGACTGAGAACATATCTTCAACTAAAAGAGCTATACAGCATATTAAAGCAATGGGTCCCACTATAGGAAACCAAACATAAAAAATCTTAAATTTATAAAACCAAAAACTCAAGAAGGAATTTTCATTCCAAAGTATACATGAATTTTCATTCCAAAGTATGCTTTATTTTAGAAAAATAATTCACTGTAGGAATTCTTTAATTAGCTACCCCTTATAATTCATTCAAATTATGGCCTAATTTACATTTTTTGGAACTTAAATTAACAAAAGGTTTTCCAACGCACTGTTACATGTTATAAACTCTGAGAATACATCATTGCCTAAGTAGACACACAGTTTATAATAAATTAACTGAAAAGGCAGCTATTTCGATATTTAAGAAGAAACTATGAAGAAATATGTTTTGTTGTCATAATTATATATCTAGACCTATTTTAAAGGTCACTCCTAACCAAAATATTTTCTTTTGAAAACATCAAAAAATAATGTTTTAAAATGGAAACAAAAAACATTAGTATTGCTCATTTACAAGAAATTCCTTGAAACCCAAGGAATAATTTGTAACAACACTCCATTGTACAAGTGGAGTTCCAGATAAATTCTCTTAAAAGTCACTCCCTCTACGAATTAATGTTCAATTACGTGTTCTTCACATATTTAAAATTAAGATTAGAAATCTTAATTTTCTTTCATTTAAAGAAAAAAACACTCTGAGAAATTCTACTTTCCTTAATGACTAACTAGGTAATATGTACCCCCATCCTCAGTAAGGGTAACTATAGAAGCTGAACAGAATGTTTATGACATTAGATAATTAACAAGAGAGTGAAGACCTACTAAGCCAGGGTACAGTGGAGAACAGAGGCCCTGGAAGTCCTTCACCAGAACAGGTACATGGGGTCTTTTCCCTGGGCACATTTGTTGATTTCAGAGAGAGACCTGAAGACCCAGGTCACGTTTTGTTTTGTTTTTGGTTACATTATTTTTTTATGCAATTTCACCAAGATATGTTCACATACCACATAATCATCCAAAGTATACAACCAATGGTTCACGGTAACATCACATAGTTGTGCATTCATCACCACAATCAGTTTTACAACATTTTCAGTACTCAAAAAATATATAAAAATTAAAAAGAACACCTGAAAATCCCATACTCCTTTTCCCCACCCCTACCCCCGTTATTTTTTGTTTTTATTTGCTTATTCATCTGCCCACGAATTAGATTAACGGAGTGTCAGTCACAAGCTTTTCACAAACACATGGTCACACTGTAAAAGCTATATAGTTATACAGTCATCTTCAAACATCAAGGCTACTGGATTACAGTTCAACAGTTTCAGGTACTTCCTTCTAGCTATTCTGATACACTAGAAACTAAAAATGAGTATCTATGTGATGCATAAGAATAACCTCCACTGAAAGTTTATTTTGTTTCATTTATTTTCCCACTATATTTATATGTTTGGTTTCCTATAGTGGGAAAATCATTTATTTATTTTTTTGGTCAAGAAGGATTTCTCAATCCCACAATTCCAGGGCCAGGCTCACCCCTGGGAATCCACCAGGTCATGTTTTGACAGCTCTCCAGTATAGATGCTACAGAGTCGGAACTGAAGTAAGATTATGTTATGTTGAACAGATATATCACAAGAGTGACCAACCAAATAGCCAGCACACATGTGAAAAGATGCTCAACCTCTTTAGTAAACGAGGACATGCAAATTGAAACCACAGTGAGATGGTGCTACACACTCACCAGAATGACTATGGCTATGGTGAAAAAGACTGATACCATCAATTACTGGCAAAGTTAAGGAGCAACTGGAAAACTCTAAAATTACAAACAGACTGTAAAATGGTACAGCCACTTTGTTATACTATTTGGCAATATCTTCGAAACCTAAACATATGCTTACATATGACCAATTTCATTCCTAGGTATACGACCAAGAGAAATTAGTCCACAAAAAAAATATACAAGAATGTTTATCGCAGCTTTATTCATAACAACCAAAAAAAATTTTAAAAAGCACAAATGACCATCAGCAGTAGAATGGATAAACTGTGGTATATTCACCACAGCCCATTTATTCACAGGTATATTAACAGTTCATATACACAGAATGGAGTACTCCACAGCAAAAAATAAATAAAAAGAACAAGCATGTAGCAATATAGATGAAGTCATAATAATGATTACCTCTGAAGATGAAGAGTATTGGTGTTTCAGTTTGCTAAAGCTGACAGAATGCAATATGGCAGAAATAGATCGGCTTTTATAAAAGGGATTTAAGTTACAAGTTTAGTTATAAGACCTTATAAATGTCCACAATAAGGCATCCTGAGAAAGATACCTTGACTCCAAAGAAAGGGCAGTATCTGTCATACAGGAAGGTACATGGTTGCCATCTGCTGGTCCTTGTTACCAATTCCATCGTTTCCACCTTCTGATTCCAGTGGTGTCTTCTTTAAGCATCTGTGGGTCATCACTTAGCTGCATTTCTCTCTTAGCTTTCCTTGGCTCTCTCTCCAGGTTCTGGCTTTTAAGCACTGTGGGTCCTTGCTTAGCATCTCATGGGAAGGTACATGGCAACATCTGCTGTGCTTTTTGTATCTCCAAACACCCATGTCCAAGCATCTGCTCTCTGTACTGGCTATCCAAGCATCTCTAAATGTGTGTCTGAGCTTTCTCCAAAATGTTTCCCCACTTAAAGCACTCCAGTAAACTAATTAAGACCCATCCTGAATGGACACAGTCACAACTTCATGGAAATAATCTAATCAGAAGGTTCCACCCTGAACAATAGGTTTTCCCCAACAAGAATGAATGAGGATTAAATGAACATGGTTTTTCTGGGGTATATACCACTTTCAAACCAGCACAGCATAGAAAGGGCACATGGAAGTCTTCTGAATAACTAGAATTATGCTGCTAGTTGTGTGCTCTGCTGGATATTTTTAAACAAGAAATTTTTTAAAGGATGCTCAGAGCAATACTATTAATAAACTCAAACCTGGAAGTAACTAAGATGACCATCAACATGTAACAGAAAGAATAAACTGGGCCAGTTCTGTTTCTAGTAGTGGTGAAGTAGTTCCAAACAGACTAACCTACCAGAAATAACAACAAAATATATGGACAAAAAGCTCCTGGAAGGGGAGCTTCCAGGAAGATGGCAAAATAGGATAGGTCGAGTTCACCTAGCTCCAGGGAACAGCTAAAGAAGTGAAAGAAAAGCAAAAGGGACAGCAATTCCAGGGTGCAAGTGACCTGAGAGGGTCTTCTACACCACATCAGGAGGCCCTAGATGAAAAGCTGAGGAACTGAGACGCAGGGAAGAAAGACCATCAGGCTAGTGGAAAGACCCTAATGTGCAGCCTCCCCAAATGGAGCCCCAGAGCCCTCAAGAGTTCATGGTCAGGGAGACGGGAACAAGGAAGTAAGCCAAGCCACATTCCTTGAACGTACCACACCCACGTGTGCAGACACACACCCTCCCAACCTATGACCACCCCACAAACTTGAGTCCAGGCTTCCGCCCCCCACCCTACCACCAAGCCCCAGCTCCCAGCCCCAGGACCCATCCTCACCCTGCCCCCCCCATATACACACACACACACACACACCCCACTCACATGCTCACCCCACCACAGCCACCCCACCTTTTCATGCACACACACTCCCACACCCTGTCCACGTGTGCACCTCCACCCCAGCCATGCCCCCCCCACACCAATTAACACTACAAACATAAACAAGTTCTTATATGAACTATTTCAAATGTATGAATCTTGTACAAAGAGTTTACAGTATCAGGGTATAGGGGAAAAAATACTATTGCATGCTATGGGCTGTGTTTAACAGGAAAACATCAACAGCACCACAGCAATTTCATAGATAAATAATGGGGGGGGGGGGACAAGAGTTAAGGGGAGGCTTGAATTTTCTACTTGGTGAGGGTGGGTTTATCTATTTTCCTCTTGGGAGCAATGAAAATTGTCTAAAATTGACACTGATTTTGGACATTATAGATGATGTCAAATGAATGGAGATAGCTGAAGGATACACTGATTGAAAACTAGAATGGCAAACTGTGGGGTATACATATGATCAAATATTGTGCTGCTACGGAGAGGAATGAAATCGTAAGACATGCAACAATGTGAATGAACCGTGGTACATTATGTGATGGAAAATAAGCTGGAAATAAAAGAACAAATATTGTATGGTCTCACTTAGAAAATACTTATAAGAAAACTGAGGCCTAGATTGGAAGGTCTTATAGCAGTTACATTTAGTCCAGAGTGGTAATTGTTATCTCTAGATGCTGAGCGGTAGTGCTATATACGTATAACCTGATATTTCCCTGGGATTATGAGTATCTGTGGGACACCTAAGACTCGGATTAGGAGTGCTGCAGTTCTGAAAATCAGCATCACCACATACAACAAATGTTAAAGAAACTGAAAAAGAGATCAGGCTTCAATTAGAGATAAGAACAAAGCTGACTGCGTCGGGACTAAGACAAATCAGAACAGAAGAGTTAGGAAGAAATTGTCTGTATTTTAGAACTTCACCTACTCTATGAGACCAAAAAAAGAGAGGTTTATTTTGTCCAGAACCTAAATTTTCTGTAGCACATAATCTAACCCAACCTGTATGGAAAGACCATTTAAATAACCACCACACATGGAGTCCAGAATGGAAATGTGGGATTATAATTCTGTATAGCTTAATTTAATGCCCAGATATATCCCAGAGTATGCCGAACAGCTAATTAAAAAGTATCCATAAATGTCCCTGAGGGATAGGAAAAAATATCAAACTACTAAACCTTATCATACCGTCTCAAACACTAGGGTCTCCCAAGTCAATAGGCCAAGCCCTTGGTTTCAAGGCTTGCTGTTGTGAATCAGCTTATTTATGTAGCAGAGAAGCTTAGCCTATCTACAGTTATGCCTGAGAGCTGCTCTAAGAGGACCTCTTTTGTTGCTCAGATGTGGCCTCTTCCTCTTTAAGCCCAACTCTGACAGTGAAATCATTACCATTCCCCTATGTGGGACATGACCTCTAGGGGTGAGTCTTCCTGGCAATGTGGGATTTGACTCCCAGGAATGAGACTGGCTCTGGCACAATGGGATCGACAATACCTTCCTGAAAAATGTGGGAAAAGAAGTATAACAAATAATTTGCTGAGAGAGTACAAATAGAGTCAAGAGGTTACTCTGGAGAATAATCTTAGGCAAGCTTCAGCTAAATACTTCTATTTACCATGGTGTGCCAGTTTGAATCTATGGTTTATGCCAGAAAAACCATGTCTTTTAATCCTCATTCAAATATTGCTGAGTGGGAGCTTTCTGATTATCCATGGGGATGTGACCCACTCAATTGTGGGTGATAACTTAATTATATGGTTTTTAAGGAAATGTGTCTCCACCCATTCAGGGTGGGTTGCTTACTGGAGCCCTTTAAGAGACAACCATTTTGAAAAAAGCTTTAGATCCCATGCAGCAGAGACCTTTAGAGATGAAGAAGGAAAATGCCCCTGGGGGAACTTCATGAAACAAGAAACTGGGAGAGAAAGCAGCAGACTTCACCATGTGCCCTTCCAACTGACAGAGAAACCCTGAACTTCAACGGCCTTTCTTGAGTAAAAGTAACCTCTTATTGGTGCCTTAATTTGAACATTTTTATAGACTTGCTTTAATTTAGACATTTTCACAGCCTTAAAACTGTAAACATGCAGTTTCATAAATTCCCCTTTCTAAAAGCCATTCTGTTTCTGGTACATCGTACTTTGGCAACTAGCAAACTAGAACACATGGTTTGCCAAATCTCAACCGAAACTATTCCCAGTAACCTGAAAGAATACCTAGAGCTTTATCTGAGATTCTACAAAGGTACCCATGTACTATGATTACTTTCCAGTAACCTACAACCTCCGATTAGGTTCCTAGGCCAGCTATGTCCTGAAACCAAGAGGGGCCAACCTCGCCAGAGCATCAACTAGTTCCATCCCCCATCCCATATTATTGACAGCCCTTTCCGACATGAAAAGATTAGGAAGGGCATAGTTCAAATACCTCTAAAGACTGGGAGAAAGATCAAAGGAGCAGGTAGAATTATAACAGAGAAGAAAGGATTTAACAAATGAGTATGAATGCTGAATCATTATAATGATATTTCTTTTAGTCTCTGGTTGTCTTGGAGCAGCTAGAAGGAAAAACCTGAAATTGTGGAATTGTAACCCATACCAAACACTGAAATCTTTTCTACAACTAATTGCTGCAGTGTGCTTTGAAATTAATTGCTTTTTTGTATATATGTTACTTTTCACATGCAAAAAAATTAATTAAATTAACAGAAAAAAAAGTATGAAAAACTACCTGAATCCAAGGGGAGTGATGAAAAATAGGCAGAAAATGGAATAAAATTAAAATTTGAAAGAAGGACTTACCACATAATAAAATTCCCATTTTTATAGTTTTTTACCTAAGAGCAGAGACCTCAGGAGAGAGGAGGAGCAACTAAAATGTAAACAGAACCTCACATTCTGACAGATTTGGAAAACCAGTGGTGAAGTTCAAAGCAATGTAGTAGCAGGAAAATGAGGGGAGAAAGCCAAAGAAGGGGAGAAAGTAAAAGAGGGGGAGAACCCCAAACATTTGAAGTTCACAATCCAATCAAAAATTGTGCAAAGAGAAAAATAAGAAATATAACTCTTATTCAAGAGAAAATATTATCATGAATTCCTGGGGAAGTTGGTGAGTAGGAAGCTCTGAGACTCACTTCTTCAACCAAAACAGCTGTTAAACAAGCAGGAACTATCTGAGACAGCTGTTCTGGGGTTCCAGAGGCCAGAAGAACACTGTACAGCATCTAAGGAAGAGCAGGAGGAAGAGGCTGTAAACTGTGCTGGAGAACAGTGAGTGGAACTCACATGGCAACTGCCAGTGCCCGACCCCCCCCCCACCCCCATAGTGGGCCACCTGCAGTCCAGTCCCTGGATAATGGGGTCAGAGAGGGACATAAAAATTCACTTCCCAAAGAACATGGGTGGGCATGGTCGATCACTGACGACAGCTTTAATTAGTGAAGACAGATCAATGGGTCTTGGCTCTGGATTATTGTTTCAATCCACCTGAAAAAAAAGTGGTGGCAACATCTGTTCAACCCTGCCCAGGAGAGGGATCAAGATGGGGGAGATTTAAAGACAGGACTGTGGGGAACAGTACACTGAAGGACCGCATTTGCCAGGAAGGCCAGGAAAGCACAGCTTTGGGGTTTCTGTTACCTTACAGATCCCTTTCCCACAACACAATGAAGCCAATCTGTGCCTCTTCAACAGGCCCTGGTCTGGGGTTGAGTGGGAAATAGTGACTTGCGACAGTCCTGTCTGGGATGACCCTCCTCTGAGAATTTTCCCACTGCAGGCAAAAACAGCTAGAGACAATGAAAGCAATGTAAAAAAAAAAAAAAAAAACTGCAGTGGCAAAACAAAAACAAACAGAATAGATTAAGATTTCCGAAGAAAGAATACAGAAAAGGAAGCTTTCACCTGGAAATTAAACAATTACACAAGTACAATCTTAAAATTATACCACATATCCAGGGTAAGAAGCAGATGATAAAGAGCTAAAAAAAATCCAGTCAGTAAAACACAGGCTATTCTAAAGGCTAGAATAAATTAAGCCAAGAGGCAAAGCAGAGCATTAATACAAAATCAATCAACAATAAAAACCCAAGGCAAGAAAGAGAAGCTGACCTTCAGAGTAAACTTCTCAAGATACTAAGATGCCTAGACATCAGTAAAAAATTACAAGCCATATTAAGAAAGACAAAGATATGGCCCAGTCAACAGAACAAATTAAACTTCAAAGGAGACAAAGAATTCGGATATAATCAAAAATGTTCAAACAAATCTCCTAAATCAATTCAAGGAGAGGAACAAAAAATGCTAAAGAGATAAAGGATAGTAAAAAAATCTGCAAGAAGAACAATTTGAAACTATAAAAAGAAACATAACAGGAATTATGGAGATAAAACTCACAAAATAACAGATTAAAAACACATTAGAAGCAAACAACAGCAGATCTCAACAGGCAGCAGAATCAACAAACTAGAAATCAGGACATCAAAATCTCACATACAGAAAAAGAGATAGAGAAAAGAATGAAAAAAAATTGAACAGGATTCTCAGGGATTTAAATGACAGCATGAAGCATATAAACATACACATCATGTGTATCCCAGAAGTGGAAGAGAAGGGAAAAGGGATAGATAGAATATCTTAGAAAATAATGGTCAAAAATTTCCCAATTCTAATGAAAGACATAAATACACAAGTCAAAAAACAAAAACAGCAACAAAAAAAACACTGCATAACCCAAAAGGAAAAAGAACAAATCCTAACAGACCTTCTCTGAGACCTATACTAAGCAGAATATCAAATGCCAAACATAAAGAGACAATTCTGAAAGCAGCAAGAGAAAAGCAATTTGTCACATACAAGAGGTCCGCAACAAGACCAACTGCCAATTTCTCAACAAAGAAACCATGGAGGTGAGAGGGCAATGGTATGATGTATTTCAGGTACTGAAAGAGAACTGCCAGCAAAAAATTCATTGTCCGACAAAACTGTCCTTCAAAAATGAGAGAGAGAGAGAGAAAAGGGAAAATGAATAAAATGTAAAAAAATTTTTAAAAAATGAGAGCTTAAAATATTCACAGATAAACAGAAGTGAGAGAGTTCATCAACAAGAGACCTACCCTTAAAAAATACAAAAGGGAATTCTTCAGGTTGAAAGGATAAGACAGGAGAGAGTAGTTTGGAGCAGTATGAAGAAATAAAGATTATTCAGTAAGGATATCTAAAGGGGTAAAAAGAGAGAAAAAAATTTGGCATATAAAAACCAAAGAACAAAATGGCTAAAGTAAGTGATAATGCTGCATTTACAGTGATAACATTGAATGTTACTTGATTAACATCCCCATTCAAAAGACACAGATAGGCAGAATGAATCAGAAAGCATCATCCCACTCTGCTACTTATGAGAAACTCACCTTAGACCCAAAGACAGAAATATGATGACAGTGAAATGTTAGAAAAATATATACAATTTAAGTTTAGGAGCATCTGTGACCAGACACACATCATACACCAATCTAGAAAGGGTGGAAGGGCTGATATCACACCACAGAACTGTGAGTAAAGCCCCCAAACTCTGAAGGTTGGTGACCCTCTCCCACTCACACAGCAGGCTCAGTCACAGACATGTCCCCTTGGAAAAAGAGATGTGGTCTCTGAAGGATGCAAGGGAGAGAAGCCCCAACTGTGGCTTTAATAAACAAATTCGGACTACTGAATACAAGCTTCAAGCACAGAAAAACGTAGAGCATGCAGGAAAGGAATCCTGAGGTCTTTCCTGGCAGAGAAGGGGTAGGGGGAAGGGAATGAGGGGAAATAAAGACTCACAATAAGAAAAATGAAGATATGGCACAAAGGAACAAACTAATACTACAGATGATATACAGGAATTCAAACAACCAATTAACGTTCAAACAAACATGCTATATCAAATAAAAAATCAAATCAACAAGTTGAGGGAAGATATGGCCAAAGAGATAAAGGATATAAAGAAGACACTGTGTGACCATAAAGAACTCAAAAACTTGAAAAAACAAATGGAACTAATGGAAATGAAAGGCACAACAGAAGAGATGAAAATACAATGGAGACATACAACAGCAGATTTGAAGAGGCAGGAAAAAGGACTGAACTAGAGGAAAGGACATCTGAACTCCTACATGCAAAAGAACAGTTACGGAAAAGAATGAAAAATTTTGGGCAGGGTCTCAGGGAATTAAATGACAGTATGAAGCACACAAAACACATATTATGGGTGTCCAAGAAAGGAAACGGGGTAGAGAGAATACTGGACAAAATAATCCCTAAAAATTTCCCATCTCTTATAAAAGATATAAAACTACAGATTCAAGAAGCAAAGCATACCCCAAACAGAACAGATCCCCAGAGATCTACTCCAAGACACCTACTGATCAGACTGTCAAATGCCAAAGACAAAGAGAATTCTGAGAGGAGCAGGAGAAAAGCAATCGATCACATAATGGAAAGCTCAATAAGATTATGTGTGGAATTATCAGAAGAAACCATGCGATGAGAAAGCAGCGGTATGATGTATTTAAGATACTGAAAGCGGAAAACTGCCAACAAAGAATTTTATACCCAGCAAAACTGTCCTTTAAAACTGAGAGGGAGTTTAAAATATTTTCAGACAAACAGTCACCGTGACAGTTTGTGAGTAAGAGACCTGCTCTGTAAGAAATACTAAAG